>CAMZMU010000053.1:15293309-15395232 GCA_947311845.1 Poa pratensis
ACGAGGGGTAGACTCATCAAGACCCATGGTTAAGGTCCCTAGGTTATGAATATGGGGGAGAGAACGTGGTAGAGCTGGAAGTATCGTCGGCTGACAAGCAGGGCAAAGATTTTACCCAGGTTCAGGGCCCTCGTGTGGAGGTAACACCCCTACGTCCTGCCTGTCTGTTATTGCTTTGTGAATATGATGGTTACAAGGATCCCGGCGAGATGTCGATCTCGCTAGGGTTTGTGGCTCTGGTGGTTCGTTGTCTGGTTCGATGGCCCTCCCAGTCCTTAAATAATAGGCTGGGTCTCGGGTGTTCGTAACCGACTCGATTTACAAGTAAGGAAACTCTAAACCGACTATTGCTTCGCCAAACTTGGAGGATACTCCATCTTCGTGGGCCTCCCTTCATGGGCTTCATGTAGGCTCTGATAGTTGGGCCTAGTCGATACGTGCACCAGGTACCCTCATGGTAGGGTACCCGATAGGCATACCCATGTCAGTAGCCCCCGAGTACTTGTCTGATTCGAAGAGTCGGGCATGGACTCATACATCATGCACGTTATATTTTTTACATCTGTATTTAGAATTCTTATGAAATAGCACATGTTGGCTATGTCGAGTGTTTCATCGACTATGAGTTTTTGCTTATGATAGTCAAGGGATATTAGCTTAGCAGGCCCGGCACACACGACGGATCGGGGCCAGTTAACTACCATTTGTGGCAAAACCATACTAGCTTTCAATCAAACTCGAGTCCCCGGACTCGAATCTGGAACAAACTGGACAGACTCGAAACGGCCGTTGAGGTCTTACGGAATCGAACTGCAGTATAATTTTGAATCAACCCAACGCGTCCGTCGGGGATAATTCATCATGTCTGCTGACACGGAAATTTAAGGATAACGCTGCTGGAGCGGTCCTTAGCCCAGCTCGACTGATCGGGGGTCTTACCTTTGCACTATGCATGCAGCATCCAAGGATCGTCGGATCAACTCGGGAATATTTTGAGTGTGATTTTGCTTATGAACTTAGTCGAATGTTTCGTCGACTGACACTTTTGCCATTATTCTATCGGGTGCGCGACAGCGCTCCCGATGGGAGTAGCCCCCGAGATTGTGCTTTATTGCTTGCAATGGAGGATAATCTCAAAATCTTTTACCCTGCACATTTTAGTCAAAGAAATTTTTTGATACGCTCCCGATGGGAGTACGATGCTGCAGTCGAAAGAATTTCGACTGGCCTCTATGACTTTGCTAAAAACCAACGAGACTTATGCGAGAGACCACCCGAAGATATCATCGAGTGACTTTTATGCCAGTTGTGAAAGAGAGAACAACGTCAGCAATGACGCATTTTGCGACTGCTATCTCTGACAAGCGGTGGCGTGCTTGGAGAGGCTTTGATAAGACGTGACCCTGTTTTGTGGGCCCGTTTTGCAGAGCTGACCAGGGATGACGCCGCGTGGACTTGATTTGACCGTTCTGGCGCGATTTTCACGGGGCGTGATGATGGTTTCCTGGATTCTCGTGCGTAGTGGGCGGAGTGGCCGGCGACGGTTGCTCTCCGTGGCCGCCACGTGTATGGCCAGATTTCGCGCGGAGCGTATGATTTGTTTTGACGGTTGCGATCGTTTTGCGATCTGTGGTAAATAGGGGGACGGCGCTGGCAGAATTTTTTACTTGCCATTTGCCTCTGCGCCGCCCCTCGTCTCTTCCTCCTCGCGCCCACCTCCATTGCTCTGCGCCCAAGCTCTCTTCTCCACCCTCATCCACGTGCAATGGCGAAAGGTGGAGGCTCCAAGCGTGGTGCCGCCGCCGCTGCCGCGACCGATGCGGCCAAGGGCAAGAAGACCGTGGCGGGTACATCTGCGTCCGCCGCGCTGAAGAAGGGCAGCGGGGACTGGGCGAAGTCCACCATCAAGGACGCCCATTTGGTCAAGTTCCGCGAGCAGGGGTATCTGCCACCCGCGGAGCAGCTCGCCGTCCGCGCGCCGTCGCCCAAGGAGGTACTCCCCGAACCACGCGCCAACGAGCGTGTTTGTTTTGCGGAGTTTTTGCCTAGGGGCTTTTCGCTTCCCCTCCACGACTTCGTTCGTGGTCTTCTTTTTGCCTACGGGGTGCAGATCCATGATCTCACCCCAAATGGCATTATGCATATCGCGTGTTTCATCACGCTGTGCGAGTGCTTCCTCGGCGTCGCACCCAGCTGGGCGCTGTGGAAAGCCATCTTCATGGTACGGCCGAACAGAGGAGGTGGTCGCACCTACCCGTTGGCGGCTGTGGAATCCAGGTGCGCAGCGACACCCGCTACTTCCGCCTGAAGACCGTCGACTCCGCTCAAGGCTGGAGGAAGGGGTGGTTTTATGCGACTGTCGAGCAGGATGCAGCCGCCCCTTTCTCGACTGCTGCTTTCACCAGGACCAAGGCGTGGGATCACCAACTCTCAGCCGAAGAAATGGAGGAGGCAAGCCCTTTGCTGGCTCGGATCGGAGGCATGCTGGACAAGGTCACAGGCATCCATTTGATCGCCACCTTTGTGAAGAGGCGGGTGTGGCCCATCCGTGCCCGAGCGCACCCCATGTGGGAGTATGAAGGCGCGGGTGACATCACCCGAATGAACCCAGAGGAGCTTTCAAGGAGTGAGCTGCTGACGCATGTGCGGCACATCACCAACTTGACGACAGGCGACACTTGCAACGTCGACTGCCCTGTTGCACCATATGGGTTGGAGAACCCTTTGCTTGAGGTATGTATGTGTTATAGCCTGCTTGCAATGAAGAGTTTGCCACTCGCATGTTCTGCGATATGCGATTTTTGATTCTGACTTTGCAATTTGTGATGTATGCTATGCAGGGTCACTCGACTGCTGCCTCCCTTCCTCCTCTGCCTGAAAATGGCGAGACTGAAGAAACACAGGCACAGGTGGTGGACCCGAAAGGGGATCAGTCGCCCATCCCTTCTGCCACCACTTCACATGTGGAGGAGGTCGAGGAGGAAGCAGCAGAAGAGTCCAATCTGAAGACAAGGCCCCTCTGACCAAGAAGTCGATACCGCGCCACCGAAGCGGCGTCGACTGGCCAAGAAGGCGCCTTCTGCTGAGTTCACCCGCGAAGGGCAGGGCTTGGAGGATGACGAGGAATCAGGCTCACCACCTGTTTTCCAAGCCGCTCCTTTGCGTGCGTGCTCAACAAGCTCAACTCTTCCTCTTCAGTCGAGTGGTACCCCAGCCTTTGGGGGACCAATTTTTGGCGACTCCGAAGATGAGGAAGATGAGGAGCACAGGTATGTGTTTTTGAGTATGATATGAGAATTTTGTGCTGTCACATATTTGTGCTGACCGTCTTTTGCTTTGTTGTGTTGCCCACAGCGCTGAAAACAATCAGCCTGGGACTCCTCCAGTCGAGAATGTTCCAACCCTGGAGCACTCGAATTCTGCACCGACTGGAAACGAGGCTGCCCAGCCAATGGCCACTGACGCTGTCGTTGAGACAGCCAAGGCGGCAACTCCAGATGTCGGGACATCAGTCGCGGCTCCTGAGCCGTGGATGAACCACGTGAGTACTTTTTGCTTGACCCGTTTAGTTGTAGGTCTGTGAGAGTTTGATTTTTGCTGAATTCGTGTGCTCGCAGCCCTTCTACCACACCTTGGCAGATTCTGCCAAGGCTTATGTCCAGGTGGAGCAGGAGAGGGACACCATGCGCGCCGAGCTAGAGCGGCTCAGTCGTGAGTTCTCCTTTTTGCTTTTGTTTTGCCGAATTCTTTTTGCAATGCTTGATTTTGTCGAGTATTGAATGCACGTGATTTTGCTGGGCCAGGCGAGAAGAAGGAGCTGGAAGACGCACTCGCCGCGCAGCGCGAAGAGTCGAAGAAAGAGCTGGCTGCCGCCACCAACTCAGCCGCTGCACGCGAGCGAGGATATGCTGACCAGCTCGCGGCACTCGCGCAGGTCATGGGAGGTGAGTAATCTTTTCTCCTTTTGATATGACGATATAACTGTCGAGTGTCGTAAAATGACTTTGCCTGTTTTGAATTGTGCAGAAGCTGTTGGCGCACCGGCCTCTGCGGACGTGGCGAGTGACGATCTTTCGCTGGAACAGGCTGTGGGCGGCTTAGGCGCTCTATGCAACCAGGCGAAAGAAGCACTCGCCAAATCGACGAGCACACTTGGCGCTGTATACCAAGGTGGTGTTCCCGACTGGCGTAGTGCCGTCGACGGTGGATGACTTCGCCGACGTGTTTGGCCCCGGGACGTCCACCATGGCGGGTTTCGCTCGCGCCAACACGGTACGCGGATCCGAGTCCACCATCAAGCTTCTTATGGGACATGGGATAGATTGCGACTATGAGGCAGCACTGTCTGCGTTCCCTCAGAAGCCAGATGGGAAGCCCATTTCCTGAAGGGGGTGAGCGGAGCCGCCGCGCGACTGGCCGAAGTTTTTATGAACACCATGGAGCGCCGGGCACTCGAGACTGCCAATCGTCTGCTTAGGAAATCGAATCTTAGGTTTAGGGTAGCTGTACCCTTTTGCTTTTTTATGCCTTGTAATGATACCTTCTGAACTGCGCGAGTCTGCGCTTTGTTTGTGCTACCTTGTTTATGCAAACAGTCTTTTGCTAATGTCTTTCACTCGAAGAGTTGTATGCTTATGACATGAGTTTTAGCTTCTGACACAAACTTTGTGTTTGTGATTATGCTCTTTGAACAGTCACGAGAACCTGCTACTGCGACTAGTTCCTCGCAGGCTCCAATCACCACCCGATCCCAGGGTCAGGTGGTAAATGATGCCAAGGTGATGGAGTATATGAAGGCCAAATTTGTGAGAATGGAGCAAGATCTGAAGGACGCCCAGGCTGAGCTGAATCGATTGAGGGCGAGACCCGCGTTGGCCACCCAACGCGAGGAATATGTGCTCGGGGAGATGGATCTTGTGAACAGGCAACTCGAGTGTAAGTTCGAGTCTTGCTCTGTTTACAAGCTTTTTGCGTAGCTTTGTCCTTTTGATCTGACTGGTGCGCCCGTGTTTGTAGGCTTTGTCGACAACTTCCAGGCTGAAAAGATTCGCGTGGAAGGGCGTCTGGATAGCGTGGTTGACGACCCTACGACTGGGCGTCAACACTTTTGGCTTGATAGGTACCATGCCCGCATACTCGCCACCCTGAAGGATCGCGTCTGGCGAAGTGCTGAACTGCTGGAGTTATGCCGGGCAGCGTTTATTCGCCTGAACGAGACTCTTTTTCCTGCGGGGCCACAACCACAAGGGATTCGTGCTTTGTTGAACATCTTCCGTCAAACAAATCCCATTCGAGAGTTGCTGTCTCAGAGACTTGTGATTGGAGCCAACGCTGCAATGGCGTATATGCGTAGTCGAAAACCAAGGTTGGTGTTGCGGACACCTGCAGCCGGAGAGGTTCTCGAACAAAAAGACCTGGATGACACGATCCAAGCTGCGGAGACACTAATCGAGTGCACTCGCGAACAGCTTTGCGGTCCCGAGCTGCCCGTAAAGGACGAGCCTGAGGATTAGAATAGTTTGCGAGTGCAATTTTTGTATAGGGGGCAGCCCCCGAGTGTAATTTTTGACTCTTTGTATATTGTATAGTTTGTATACTTTGATTTTTTGTCGAGCCCCCGAGTCAGTCGAGCGGGGTTTGTGAAATATGTGTTGGTTGTGAACCAATGACTGTGCAGCCCCCGAGTATTCGAGTGCGGCTGCAGAGTTTTTGTGTTCTTTGTTTGGATCCTTGTTACGCAGCCCCCGAGCATTCGGGTGCGGCTAAGGCATTGTGTTTCTGCAAGAGCGAGAGCTCATTTGATCGATAACACAGCCCCGAGGGTTTCGGGTGCGGTTAAGGTATGAATTATGCGGGTAGTAGCCACAAAGAAGTCGAAGGAACATTGATTTTATTCCTCTTTTGAATGTTAGGCTGCAGGCCGCCTCATTAAAAACCTTCCAGTCCCCTTAGGTACCCTGGTAAGGAAAAGAGCGCGTCTGAAACCTGCAGCCATCCGACATATAGCCTATTACATTGTATGACTGTGAGCACTTTATGCGTAGAAACGGCGCAGATGCGCAACGTTCCAAGGATTATGAGAGAGTTCGCCTGTCTTCGCGTGCTTCAGTCGATATGCGCCTCCACCAAGGACCTCCGTGATGATGAAGGGACCCTCCCATGGGGAAGCGAGCTTGTGCACCTTCTTTTGCTTCAGTCGAAGAACCAGGTCGCCAACGACGAAGGACCTGGTGCGCAGTCGACGGCTGTGGTAGTTGCGAGGTCCTGCTGGTAAACAGCTGTGCGGGCCAAGGCCGTGTCGCGCGCTCATCGAGCAAGTCGACTGCGTCTTCGAGTGCTTCTTCCGCGTCTTCTTCATTGTATGCTTCAACTCGTGGCGCATTGAACCTTACATCTGATGGCAGAATTGCCTCTGCACCATAGACCATGAAGAATGGGGTGAACTGCGTAGAAGTGTTGGGAGTTGTGCGTAGGCTCCATAGCACAGATGGTAGTTCTTCGACCCAAGCACCCGCAGCTCTTTTGAGTGGCACCAGGAGGCGCTTCTTGATCCCACTCGTCACAAGTCCATTGGCCTTTTCGACTTGGCCATTGGATTGTGGATGCGCGTAGTTGAGCGTAATGTCCTGCTCTTTGCAGAAGGTTTTGAACTCCTCAGCCGTGAAGTTTGTGCCGTTATCAGTGATGATACTGTTTGGGACACCGAAGCGGTAGATGATGCTCTTTATGAAGTTGACTGCCGTAGTAGCAGTCGAATTTGTGATGGGGACCGCCTCGATCCACTTTGTGAACTTGTCGACTGCCACCAGTAGGTGAGTATGCCCGCCATGCGATGATTTTTTGAGTGGCCCAACCATATCGAGCCCCCATTGGGCGAAAGGCCAGGCCAGCGGTATAGTCTTCAACGCCGATGCGGGTGCGTGCGGCCTTGTTGCGAATTTCTGGCAGCCGACGCACCTTTTGACTATGTCCTCCGCGTCTTTGAGTGCTGTAGGCCAGTAAAACCCTGCGCGAAAGGCTTTGGCTACGAGTGATCGACTGCTGGCGTGATGCCCACAGGTACCTGCATGAATATCTCGAAGTATGGCTTGGCCATCTTCGAATGCGATGCATCTTTGGAACATACCTGATATGCTGCGCTTGTATAACTCGCCGTTGATAACGGTGTATGCTTTTGATCTTCGAGTCACGCGTCGGGACTCGGTTATGTCATCTGGTAGCTCGCGCGGAGTATGTAAGCCAGAAAAGGTTGAGTCCAAGTTGGCTCAATGAGGAGTACCTCGACTGGGGGGTCCTCTGTGCTAGGCGCTTTGCTTTTGGCTGGCGTAGTCGACGGAGGAGGCTCTCGTTTCTCCTTGATAGATCTGTGTTCGATGCGCTCGAGGAAGACACCAGGTGGAATTTGTGCGCCAGTTGAGCCAAGATTGGCTAGCATGTCTGCTTCTTCGTTACTTTCCCTTCCTATGTGCCTCAACTCACAGCCCGAAGCTGCCCTCCAGTGTGTTGTACAGGTCGCGATAAGCGATCATGTTGTCCGCGATTGCGTCGCAGGCCTTCATTGTTTGCTGCACCACGAGATTGGAGTCGCCGTAGATCATCAATCGAGTGCACCCAAGTGCTTTTGCCATCCGCATGCCATGGATCAGAGCCTCGTATTCAGCCTCGTTATTGGAGGGTAGTTTGAATCCCATCTGCAAAACATAACGTAGCTTGTCCCCTTTTGGTGATATGAGGACGACGCCTGCGCCTTCGTGTTTCTTGGACCCATCGAAGTACATGGTCCAGGAATTGGACACGTCTGGTGCTCCAGGTAATTGGGCCTCTATCCACTCGGTTGTGAAGTCGGGTAGGACTTGTGCTTTGATAGCCTTCGGGTGCTCGTACTTGATGTCTCTTGGAGCCAGCTCGATGAGCCATTTTGCGACTCGACCCGTTGCATTGGGGTTTGTGAGGATATCACCGATTGCTGAGTTACTTACCACGGTGATCGGGTGCTCGGTGAAGTAGTGTGTCAACTTCCTTGAGGACATGAATACAGCGTATGCCAGCTTTTGATAGTGCGGGTACCGCTGTTTTGATATGGAGAGAACCTCGCTCAGGTAGTAGACTGGACGTTGTATGCTTTGGATGTGCCCCTCCTCCATGCGTTCGACTACCAGTACGGTGCTCACCACCCTGTTTGTAGCCGAGACATACAGGTAGAGTGGTTCCCGTTCCTTAGGTGCGACGAGGATCGGAGGGCTTGTGAGGATCCGCTTGAGATCTGTGAAGGCTGCTTCAGCTTCTGGCGTCCACTCGAACTTGTCCGCCTTCTTCATCAGTCGATAGAATGGTAGAGCCTTTTCACCCAGTTTGCTGATGAATCGACTGAGCGCTGCTACTCGTCCTGCTAGTTTCTGCACATCGTGAAGCTTTGAAGGCCTTTGCATTGTGAGGATGGCCTGTATTTTCTCCGGGTCTGCTTCGATTCCACGGGCAGAGACTAGGTACCCTAGAGCTGCCCGGCTGGAACGCCGAACGTGCACTTCTTAGGATTGAGCTTGATATGGAAGCGTTTGAGGTTTGCGAACGTCTCCCTCAAATCGTCGAGTAGTGTGTGTTCTTCCCTTGTGGTAATGACAATGTCATCCACGTAGACCTGGACGTTGCGTCCATTTGCTTTTTGAGGCAGTCCTGCATCATGCGCTGGTATGTTGCACCCGCGTTTTTGAGCCCAAAGGGCATAGTTGTGTAGCAGTAGACCCCGAGTGGGGTTATGAACGCCGTTTTTTCTTCGTCTTCTTGCTTCATCCTTATCTGGTGATAACCTGAGTAAGCATCCAGAAAGGAGAGTCGTGCGCATCCGGCGGTGGAGTCGACGATCTGGTCGATTCGGGGTAGCGGGAAGTGATCCTTTGGACAGCACTTGTTCAGCGCTGTGAAGTCCACGCACATCCGAAGGATGTCTGTATGCTTCTTCTCTACGAGTACGGGGTTGGCCACCCATTGTGATTTCTTGATTTCCCTAATGAATCCTGCTGCGAGTAACCGGTCGACTTCAGATTCGACTGCGGTTCGCTTTGGGCCGGAGATTCGACGCATCGTTTGCTTGACTGGCTTTGCATCTGGAAACAATTGGAGAGAGTGCTCGGCGAATTCCCTGGGAATACCTGGCATGTCGGCTGGACACCACGCAAATATTTCCCAGTTCTCACGGAGGAATTCGACGAGCGCGCCTTCCTATGCGATAGGCAGGCTCGAAGATATGTTGACTGTCTTGGACGGATCGGTCGGGTGCACCTGATGCGACCTTGTGTCATTTGTAGCATTGAAGGATCTGTCGACTGCCAACTTCTTATGCTCCGGAAGGAGTGTGCGGTCGTTGGAAATCGCCAGTCGGCGAGTGATTCTTCCACCCCGAACATCTCGGAGATTTTGCTGAACTCGCGGTCGCAAGCATCGGACCTTTGAAAGTTTCCACGGACAGTGATGACTCCCTTTGGTCCTGGCATCTTCAGCGTGAGGTACGCGTAGTGTGGCACCGCCATGAATCGAGCAAACGTCGGGCGACCAAGAATAGCATGGTATTGTGATTTCCAGTCGACGACCTCGAACTCAATCGACTCTGTCCTGAAGTGGCTTTTGTCCCCGAACGTAACGTCGAGTTGTATGGTGCCTTCTGGGCTAATTGCTTTGCCAGGAACAATACCGTGGAAGGTATTTGAAGATTTTGGGAGGTTTTCGACTGACCTGTTCATTTTGCGGAGCGTGTCCGCGAAGATGATGTTTATGCCGCTGCCTCCATCCATGAAGACCTTGGTCATGGCGTAGCCTCCTATTTGCGCGTCGAGTACCAGAGCCGCGTGCCCTGGTCGAACTACAGCTGGGGGATGATCCTCTCGACTGAAGCTTATGATGGTTTCCGATCCCTTCAGAAATTCGGGCACGGCAGGAGGTGCCATGACAGCCATGTTCACCTGTCGAGTGATTAGCTTTTGCTGCCTGTTGGAGGGGCGACCCTTTTGTATCATGTACATCTGCCCGTGGGGCTGTGGATATTGATCATCTTCCGCCCGTAGTACGGGTTGTATGGCACCTGCGAGGTTTGCGCCTGGAGCAGGCTGTGGTGGTGGTTGCGGTGGCGGCTGTGGCGCCATGAGAGCGGGCACAGCGTTCGGCTGTGGTGCGGGTGCAGGCGTGGGCTGAGCAGGTGCTGGGCCGTACCTTTTGAGTCGTATCATGTAGTCAGTCGCCATTTGGTCGAATTCCCTGCAGTTCCTTAGGGTGTGATTGGAGCGTAGTTTTCCGTCGTCCCCCTTGAAGAGGTGGAATCTGCACCAGTCGTCCATCTTTTCCTCGAATGACCGCTCGGGTTTTGCGTCGCTGCGTTTGCGCCATTCTTGCCTTTTGTAGCTGTCGCTCCGCTGCTCGCGATCTCGACTGTCCCGTCGATCATCCGAGCGTCGATTGCTTCTATCTTGGTCCTCCCGGGTTGTGTGTATCCAGCCGCCATGAACTCGGGTCTGTTATCGTCGTAAGGACGTTTGGAACGTTTGCGCCTGCGATCTTCTCTGTATGAATCTCTGCGGCCTCGACTGCCGCTTTCGTAGTTGTCGCGTGGTGGGGAAGCACGGGATCTGCGTACAGAATCCTCTCCATCTGCCCACTCAGTCGCAACTTTGATGAGGTCAGCCAGGGAGGTTGGCTTTTCACGACCAGTGCCTCTTTGAAGTCCTTCCTGGCGAGACCTTGTATGAAGGCATCCATGGCCCTGTCTTCTGACACTTTGCCAACCGAATTGCGTATTTCGGTCCACCGCCGTATGTATGATCTCAACGACTCGTCTGATCGTTGAGTGCATGCCTTAATTCTTCGAATGTCTTCGGGCGCTCACATAGAGGCTCGAAGTTTTTGATGAAGTCTCTGCGGAAATCGTCCCACGAGTCGTATGATGATGGAGGGAGCGCCTTGAGCCAGTCGCGGGCAGTTCCTTCGAGCATGAGTCGTATGTACTGCATCGCCGTGGTGTTCGTGCCACGCTGGCATGCCACGGCGAGTCTGTAATCTTCTAGCCACCCGGAAGGTTCTTGGCGACCGTTGTACTTGGGTTGTTCGCCTGTCAACTTGAACCTTTGGGCATCCGCGTCTCACGGATGCGTCGGTGAAGCACAATGCTCCGCATGGCTCTGGTTCGCGATCAGAGTATGAATCGCTGCTATAGGATCTTCGAGATCTGCTTCTGCTGGACCTGTGCCGGCGCGTGCTTCTCCTTCCTTCATCCGAGTGGTGGCTGCGACCACTGCGATGATGTGCTGCGTGTCGTGAGTCGACTATGTCGCGATCGCGATTCCTTGCTGGAGTTTTGTCTTCTGGCTGTATAGCCTGTGCCGCTAGAGCTAGCGATTTGAGTTGTTGGCGATGCAGGGCTGCGTTAGGGTCATTCGCCGGAGGTTGCATTGCCTTGAGGTAAGCACCTACGGAGAATAATGCACCCGCAGCAGTTTTGGGCACTGGGATTCCGTTAGCGTCCTCTGTCATGAACGACAGGTTACGGGTGATTGCTACCCTTTCATGTTCTGGAAGGCTTGCCAACCGCGACCTAGGTCGTGGGGTTGGTTGCTTGTGGACCCGAGGGATTGCTCCCTTCTTCGGGCACTCGAGAGGCTGGCTTGCCTTTTGCGCTCTTCGAGCGTCGCTCGGTAGTTTTGCAGTCGAATTGACTCCTGCCAGTTGAAGTACTGGAAGGTCAACATCTCCTCTGGGGTGGAATTTGGTGGCATCATTGTGCACTCCTTTATGACTTTATCTGCTTTTGCTGCCATCTCCTCCGTGATTGTCAAGGTTGTGACCCCATCCGGCATGGTTACCGTGCATGGGAATTGTGCAGGCCTGCGAGCGGCTGCGTCTGCGGATGATTCTGCGGAGAAGGCCACGTAGACCTGATGGGGCGTGACCCGTGGACAGGTGTATGTGCTGTCGATTCCAGTCATGGACTCGACGTCGCCGTCGAGGCTCATGTCAGAGCCAGTGTGTTCATCGAGTAGATCTTCGAGGCGAATCTCGTTGTCGATGTGCTCATCGCCTATGCTCATCTCGGTGTTGGCGAAGCCATTATGGATTTCTGAGTCGAGGTTGGTGTTGGTGAAGATCTCCGAGTCGACGTTGCTGTCGTTATGAATCGCGGGCTCGTAGAAGTCATCGAGGGAGATCCCGCAGTCGAAACTCTCGTCGAGTGGTAGGTTGAAGTCGACGTTGCTTGTGCGGTATGCTGATTCTGCCTCCTCGCCTTGGAGTTCCGTCATCATGAACCTGTCGATCTCGCCGGTCGACATGGTTGTTGCGGGCGAGCAGGCTTCAGGAATCGACGACGGGGCGAGCGCAGTCGACGGAGCCTCGAGTGCGCCCAGCGCCAGTTGTTGCGGATCTGTCGAGTCCTGCGTGCCAAGATTGTTTACGAAAAAATTGAATGCTCCAACAGTCAAACTCAAACCTGATTCAAGGCCGGAAAACGCCTCCTGAAGCTCGGCGAGTGCGGATTGAAATTCATTGGAAGAGCAGATGCGCTTTTTGCAGGTGAAGCGGGCAGGCTGCCGCTTTTCGAGTGGATCGGCGAGTCGCCGTGTGTCGCCTGGATCGGCGAGTTGCTGTTTGCTGACATGGCCGGCGAGTTGCCGTTTGCAGATGAGATCGGCGAGTTGCCGTTTGCTGGTGTGATCGGCGATTTGCCGTTTGCTGTTGGGACCGGCGAAACTTCGAGTCCAGCGCTATTCTTTCCCACAGACGGCGCCACTTGACGAGGGGTAGACTCATCAAGACCCATGGTTAAGGTCCCTAGGTTATGAATATGGGGGAGAGAACGTGGTAGAGCTGGAAGTATCGTCGGCTGACAAGCAGGGCAAAGATTTTACCCAGGTTCAGGGCCCTCGTGTGGAGGTAACACCCCTACGTCCTGCCTGTCTGTTATTGCTTTGTGAATATGATGGTTACAAGGATCCCGGCGAGATGTCGATCTCGCTAGGGTTTGTGGCTCTGGTGGTTCGTTGTCTGGTTCGATGGCCCTCCCAGTCCTTAAATAATAGGCTGGGTCTCGGGTGTTCGTAACCGACTCGATTTACAAGTAAGGAAACTCTAAACCGACTATTGCTTCGCCAAACTTGGAGGATACTCCATCTTCGTGGGCCTCCCTTCATGGGCTTCATGTAGGCTCTGATAGTTGGGCCTAGTCGATACGTGCACCAGGTACCCTCATGGTAGGGTACCCGATAGGCATACCCATGTCAGACACAAAAGGACAATGCGTCAATAGCTAGTCAGTACTCAGTACTGACCGCTGATCAGGCATTCACGCCATTGAGCTCACGAGTCAATAGTGAATGGATGTACACATCAGCTGGTTAGTGCATGACTTTGACTTTACCATGAGTCACCAAAGGATACTGCATGTTTGTTCTTGAGAGAGTAGAGGAGAACCGTCGGGCATTTGGAATAAATTCAGGGCGAACAAATGCAAACAATTGTATCTCACACACTCAGACTTGTGTTGCCCTATTCAACTCCACATCACTGGTAAAACCGTATCGATACTCATATATTTTACTCACTTTGTTTCAAAATATTTGCGCATATTTATATAAAAATAGATATATTTAAACGTATTTTAGTGTATTACATCCGTATTTAAGCAAATCTACGGTAAGTATTTTGAAACAAAGGGGTAATTTTTATCTACACCACTATACAATGACCGGACGTTTTTTTTTTCTGGAAGGAGCATCGTGCTCTAGACAAACAAAGGTTGCCATGGCCCGAACAGCCCGAAGTAGCTTACTTTGTGGTCTGCGAAAACTGGCCGAGATTCTACCGAAGACTACCAAAGCATGTTGGGCCAGTCCAGCACAAGCTAACATTAAGCACTCTGCAGGGCATACACAGTGACACAGTTCTATTTAATTAGTACAACCTTTTCTCAACAAAAAATAATTAATTAGTACAACCAGAGTTCTACAGATCTTTAGCACGACCTTACTTTTGAACAGGATCTTTCCTATAGGATCGTACCACAGCATTCTTGACTAATAAGGAGGCAAACACTTAAGCCTTGGTTGATGACATCTCACCTGTGGCCTGTGGGCTTGATTAACGGCCGGTATCAGGTATCAGAGTTGATGATCCCATAGCTGCTGCTGATGATCGTTTCTGCTCAGCTATTGCTGACCAGGGTGGCTCTCAGGTTGTCTGACAGGCTCTTACCTTTTTTTCAGCTGCCTTTTGCAATAATTTGCATACACAAGTTCAACCCAAAAGCAGCTGATTAATGTACCTCCATGTTTTTTCTTGGCGCAGGTAATGTACCTTCTTGCCGCGTCCTATAACAGTAACAATGTACAAGAGATCATGCGGCGCCATCAGCTGCATGATCGAGAGCTCTTAGACCATGGCACCTTGTTCCTGAATGTCCAAGTTGCTATCTTTTTTCTTTTGATTGAAGAGATCCAATTTTGCTACCTTTTTGTTGCTACCAACAACCCTAGCTCACGTTGTTTCATGGCCCGCCCAGAGATTCCCGAAAGCCTGAAGCCATTTTTGCAGCTCGTTGCTGTTGCTGTTGCTGCATGCGGCGAGGTCAGGAGGTAATGGGAGCTCAGCTGATTGAGCCATATGTCTCGCTGCAAAGCTTCTCCCGGCCGGCGGTGGCCCCGCCCAGACACACACACATCTTTCTTTCCACCGATTGAATCCGCTTCGATCGATCTACTACTACCAATTTCTGAAAAAGCTCTCGCGCACATGCGATTACACAGTACGGCCCTGGCCAACTCGCCGTGTCTCACTCGATCGATCCGGCGATTCCCCTGGCTCCACCGGCCATGCCGCCCCTGATCAGATTCCTAACGGCTTCTCAAACAAGACTTCTCATGCATGCATGCGCGCGTGTGACTTTATCCGCCCTTGGTTTATTTCCTGTTCCTGGGAAAAAAGACTTCTGGAGCGATGTTATGAGCCCTTTGACTATCTGAGGCCGTGGTGATAATTCACATACTGTGCTGCAGCCACTCCATGGTTTTCATCGAGGAAGAGTGGCATCATTCCCGCGATGAGTCAACAAGTGGTCGCCTGGTCGGTCCAGACATGGCCATGAGTGTCCCCCGTGCGTGCTCCTCTGACTTCCATGTTCTTCGCATCACCGGAAAATGGCGAGACAGCCCCACACGGTTGAGGTTAGGGAGCAATTGCCGGCTTGGCGCCTAGTCGCTTATGACTTCTAAGCTTCTTCCTACTCGATCAGACATTCAGACGACCCTACGTGGCTACTTAGTCAGTTTCTTGTAGCAGCAGTACAGGTGATCCACAGCACAACGCGTGGTGCCTACTCCTTTTTGACATGATCGCATTGATTAGTGAGGAGTCAACCGGCACCTGTTAGCTAGATTCCACGTATACTGCCAAGCATGAACCCATGAAATGCGTGGACCAAATCTAGGCGATGTAAACGCAGCTTTGCATTACGGAGAAACTATTTTTTGGTGCACATGCGAGTGCTGATCTAGCTATGAAATGCACAGACATTTTTAACCACCTACTCCTGTAGCTATGAAATGCACAAACTATTTTTTGGAGTACTTAGCTAGCTAGCTCGACGTGTAGCCAGGGCCGGCTCTATATTTTTCGGGGCCCTAGTGCGAGGTTGAAAATTGGCCCCTGTAGCTACTATATATGTACAAATATGACCTAAATTGTTAAAAGTTTACATCTAACCACACATTTTTTCCGAGACGTCTACAAATAATTGATATAACCGATTAACCAATGTCATATTACAACAAAAAGTCTAAGAGAGTTGCAAAATATAACAAGTAATATTTCTTTCTAATTTAATTACCTTAAATAAGAACCAAATTCCAACGAGTTCATCGTCAATAATGTTTTAGTGTTACACAAAAAACTTCTTCGAGCATTTCTGGATGCAAAATCATTGTGGACAATATCAAGATCAATGTTGTCCAAAATATCCTTCTCAATACATCACGTAGCCAAGCCATTCAACACTACTAGTAATAGCTGACGGAAAATAACTATTTAAATCACCTTTTTATGATTCAACGAGTTGATTCTCTCTTTTTTTTCTTTTGTCACCTAGAATTGCAATTTAGCATCAGATCAATTAGAATAAGGAAATATCCAATATATACGCCACCGGGAGGCGGGAACAGAGGAGGGCGATTGCACGTACGGACGTTCCTGCACGGAGGAAGATGATCGCCGATCTACAACCGGGCAGGGCGCTTCCGCGCTTGGTGGCCTGGCCGCCTAGGCAATCCGATTTCTCTCCAGGCTGAAGCGGAAAGCGACAGGCGAGAACACTAACAGGCGAGAACGGCCAGCTGATTGATTGATTGCGCGTGGGTGCATAGGTATTTCTCTCGTCTGATGGAATGTTGGGCGCTTGGGCCTTTTACATTTTAAATATTTTCAGCCCAATAGCACCAAAATTACATAGGCATATGTAGATATGGGCCCCCTCCAGCCATGGGCCTTTGTGCGCCGCACAAGGTCGCCTAGGGCCAGAGCCGGGCCTGCGTGTAGCAGCTCGCGAAACACTACAATGGCCACTGGGACTCGAGTTGTCCCTCCTGTACATGCTGTTGGTAGTGCCTAATACGCTACGCGAACCACCATGCACATGGTCTAGTACATCCAGGCCTTATGGACGTGCGGTACGTATAGGTTGGGAAGGCTTGCATGCATGGTATGGCGGCCGTCACTGCCGCCGTGATCGTCGGACGGCTCACCGGCGGCAACGTCGCAGGCAGCTTTCACGAACAGTTTAGCTAAACATAGGATGAGAGTTATTATTACTAGCGTACAGAGAAAGTCTAAGCCTGCCATGATCTGGTCGAAATAGCGTATTTTTTTCCTTTCCCGTCGCATATGTAATGTTTCCATCAGCAGGGAATGCACAGCAACTATGCACGCAGGAACTGATGTAATTTCGACAGTGACAGAACGGGAATTTCGAGGGCAAAGTTCGCCCGATGTAAACCAAAAAGGGCGCGAAGGGAAAGCTAGAGGTCAAAAGGGAGTTGACCCGTGCACCCAGGCTGTGAATGCGATAGACAATGGCTCCACAGGCCCAATCTGGCCCAGCGTACCTAACGCAATCACAAACAGTATTTGCCCGACCTGTCAGGGAAGCCACCGGGACGCTGTGTGGGCCTACCTAGGCTTCCGTCAGAGCCCACCTGGACTATTCTCATGTGCCGTTTTGGGGGTCCAGGGAGTGCTGACCCCGGAGGAGAAAGGTAAAAGAAAATAAAGTGTCATCCAGATGGAAGAGAGTTTTCCCTCGTTTCACACACGGTGCATCATTAAAGCCAGAGAATTTTCACAAGACATGGAAAGGCACTGTATTATTGTTCACTTTTTTCGCTCCTCTTGTTTGTTGGAGTAGTATTATTACTCGAACGATTAGCTGCGTCTACTAGTTTTGTAATGCCTCTTTCATTGTTATGGAGACTATGTTTATCCTTTCCGAGAATGTGCATGACGGGTACACCTGTCCCGGATATAGAGATTTCTCGTAGCCTGGGCGAAAGGAAACACAACTACTACATCCGTTTTGAAATATAAGATGGTTTAGCCTTTTTTGATTTAAATGTAGTTAACTGGTTTAGTGTGTATATTTACTCATTTCAGTCTCTATCTAGTCTATATTGAAATATCCAAAACATCTTATAATTTGAAACGGAGGGAATAGATGCACATATTACCATTAAAATTAGAAGACGTACAATACCAACTATAGCTCAAACTGTAACGATTATAGCATAAGTGAATTTAAATATCCTATGACATACGAAACTTCTTTTACATCTTATTTTTCTTCTCAAACTAGTTGAGATAGTACTTGTACCGCGCTAGAGGGGCAATCACCCCCAACATGTAACGATGTTGTTTGCATTCGAGGATGATAGCTGGTTACCGTCACCGTCGTCCTTGATGACAACCTAGCGATTTTGGTGGTCAATTCCTTAGAGTCAGTGATTTCTTTTACCATATGATGTTCTTCGTCCCCCTCCGATGATGCCCCAGAGCGCCTTGAGTCGTCAGACATGTTCAACATTGCGTCAAACGGGCTCGGGAACAAGGCAGGTGGAGTTCGGAAATGGGCTCGAGCTCAACGACGCGCAATACGTAGGGAGATTGAGGCCACTGTCGGGAACACAACAGAGCTCAGGAGGCATTGGAGACAACGAGCTCGAGGAGATGGTGTCAGACGAAAGAGAGACGTGGGAAAGGGAGAAAGGGGGTCATACGATCAGAAGTATCCCTGGCGCCAATTTTTTCGGGTTTACCGCTCCTCTTTCCCCCTCCCTCCTCTAAATTTAGAACCTATAAGAGTTTTACGGACACCTCTATATTTTTAGGGATAGATAATGGGATAGAATATATGCTCGAGTTTGTTGTTGTCCTCCATACTGTAAACTAGCGATTTCTTAGGCAAAACACCTTCAAAAACACAAAAGTTGTTTGGCAGCCATTTTTCGGGCCGAATCATGAAATTCAATTGAGATTCCATACCCGACATGTTGGGCTATCATGTAATCGAAACGTTATTTGAATTGGAATTGCAGTGAATGCCTATTGTACCTTAGAGCAGTTCATGTCCTAACTCTACAGTTTCACTTCTGCTAAATGGAATGAAATGATGTCATTAATTAGTCTCTTTTTCATTTTATTTCTAACAAATAAAATAAAATGATGGATACCAAACAAGCTCGAGAATTTGCGGTTCTGTTACTAGCTCGCTGGTCCTGTGAATCACACCACGGTTTCGTTAAGTCTCTTGGATCATTGGATGGTTGACCTTTTGGTTGGAGGGATCCGTCACGGATCTTCTCGGGGTCACTCCTAAGTCCTAACCAGTACTACATGTGTGTTAGGCGCACACACTTAGTTGATTATTGCGCTTAGCTACGCTTAAGACAGAGAGTGACGCCAACAAGCCGCTAGAGTCCAAACAAGTTGGATCGATCTGCCCTTGGATCTCGGCAGCTGTACGTCGTTCAGGGAGAAGAAACCGAGTGGAGTAGACCGAGAGTGTCGTAGACCCTGGCCTGCCGCGTCAACGCGGAGCCTAACAGCGCGAAAGTCGCACCCCGGCGTCCCATCCATGGCGTTGTGTCAACACGGCTCTGGCTTTTCTTTCGGTTAAATCACGCCGGCGGCGGGTCAGCGTCGCCGCCGTGGAGCACGTGTTGCAGTCCTGCCGGAGGAGGAGTACTCTCGCGTGGTGTGCCGTGCGTTGGTGCGCGCACTATGGCTGTCGTCGCCGTGTCCGCACGCCGTGTGTCGCACACGTACCGGAAGCTAGCTAGGCGGCGGGATTCTCCGGGTCGCACGGCATGCACGGCGAACGGCTTGCCGTGTAAGACTCGATCGACGCACCAACAGCAAAAGGAATGAGAGAGTCTACTTCTGTATGCATCCGTGGCCATGTACACGATGCAATGCATGATCGAGCAGCCGTGCGCTTTAATTTGCCAGGTTAATTATATGGCATAAGTCCATTTTAAACCCTGAACTCGTAGAGATCGGTCGATTTGAACCCTGAACTCTAAATCCCGGTCGTTTGAACCCTGAACTTAGCAATCCCGGTCTAAATCAAACCCCTGACATGTTTGCCAGAGAAAATAAAATAAAATTACAAAATTGCTAGTCACTGACAACATGGGCCCACATGCAATATTCATCTTCTTCCCCAATCATCTGCTGCTACTTCGCCGTCGATCTCTAGCAGCTCCACGAGACTAGCGCCGCCCAGCAAACAAGTCGCCTCCACCTCGCGGCCTCACATGCAACCATCACCGGCCGGCGAGCCGCGTGCCCGCTCCCTCTTGCTGCTCGCCCTCGACCTGCTCGGCGAGGCCGGACCGACGGCGTGGCCCATCGGAGTGTGACGGCGATGCAGTATAGGCAGCCGTCGGTGAGCGTGAGGGTGCGGAGCGCAACCAGCGCTCCGGTGGAACGTCACGGCCCATCCGAGCTAGCTCTGCTCCGGCGGTGCGGCCCAGCGTAGCGCGACCGGCGGCGTGGCCTAGAGGAAGGAGCTCTACTCCGACAGATCGGCAAGGCCCAGCGGAGCGCGACGGCTGTCGCCGCCGAGCCTGAGGGTGTGGATCGAATGCGATGGGTAGTAAGATTGGGGAAGGAAATCTTACAAGTAAGGCCCACATGTCAGTGAGAGAGTCCGCAATCCCGGTCGAGATCGTCGCATTCCCGGTGTACCAAACATGTCAAGGGTTCGATTTAGACCGGGATTGCTAAGTTCAGGGTTCAAACGACCGGATTTGAAATTCAGGGTTCAAATCGCCCGACCTCTACAAGTTCAGGGTTTAAAATGGACTTTTCCTACACTAGCTTAGCTTGTGGCTCAAACGGAGCCGGAAGGTTTGCTACTACACGGAGTCCTAGTACTGAAAAAACTTTCAATTTCATGTGCCTGGATCACGAGAGACACGAGATTGATTAATGCACGCGACAAACGCGATTTAGCTCTAGCTCTAGCTTGCTAAATGGGACAATCTTCCATCCCATCTCGCGGTAACGAAAACACACACGGGGCAATGCAAAGGCGGCGTCATGATTTCCCAAGTTTTATATATTTTGTTTCGCAGAGTGTATGGAGTTGGTGAAGAATCACTCGATCGATCCGGGGTGATCTCAACAGATTCGAGTTCTCTGTCTGCCTGAGAACATATAATACTAGTAGCACCATCAGTATCAGTATCTGCTGCGCTCGCTAGAATAGCATGCTAGGGAGGGTGGAATGAATAACAAGTTGACCTCTACTAGAACCGAATGAATGATTTTTTCCATCCCCTGCTGCTAGTACGAACTGCTACACTGGAAAAATGAAATGAATAAAAAGTTGACCCTCCTGGATCGATCGATCTACCGAACCCAAGAATGATTGTCCCGATCTCGGATCCGATCGGCCGGGTGTGGTCAAAGCTTTGTCGTGGATACGTGGCAGCGACGTCGATGTTGTCGCTGTCGGAGCTTTTGACTCGGCGTCCGACTACTGGAGTGGAGCGGCCGGAGTGCATGCATCGATCCCTAGATCCGTGTGGCACTGTGTGGCTCGCCTCCATCGCTGTGTATCTCTGAATCTGTGTGTGGATGGGGTGAGTGGGCGGCTGGCTTTTCCCGGGCACGCGTGCGACCCCCTGGGCCCCAAGCTTTTGACGCCTTCCCTCGCTCGTACTAGCCGGCCCTTCTCCTACATGGAACGACGGTCATAAGCATGACGTCAACGGAGTCGTCGCCCGTCCTCGCGCTAGCAAGCAAGCTCTCTGAGGACCGCGCCTAGCGCGAGTGGCTAGGGGAGTAGTGGCTCCTCCAGCACGTCCCAGGTTCGACTCCTTCTGGAGCGAATTTTGGGACGTTTTCCTCACCGGGCTGCACTGTTCACGTGAACAGTGTATGCCAATTTGTGGAGGGCAATAGGGGCTGCATATATGCAGTAGGCTGAGCCCATTAAAATCAGCCTATCCCAGTATTTCGCAGGTGGAGCCGATTTCCCGCGCGGTTCGACAGTGGTATTGTGGTGTGTCCACCACCGCAGGGTTCTCCCAGAAGATCTAGGCTCGCGTAGGCTCAGTCTTAGTATAAAGCTTGTTAGATCTAGTTTGCGCACCGGTGGCGTGTGTGTGGTGTTGTGTGTGTGGTGTGAGTAGTGCGTGAGTTCAGATACTACAGCTGTACTAAGATCAGGGAAATCTCAAAAAAAAAAAAAAAAAAAAAAAAAAAAAAGCAAGCAAGCTCTCTGTAGCTAGGCCGGCCGCCGTCTTCCGGACGAAATTTCTGCTACTCCTACATGGAATAGTACACGCAGGAAGAATGTCATGACGTCTACGGAACTCTCTTGCAAGGAAGCATATATATTTACGTGTCTACATTAGAGCATCTCCAACGGTACCCAAAAGCACTCCAAAAACCCATTGAGTGTCGGATACGAAAATCGGTGACAACAACACTGTTGGTTCCCCCGTGCACCACCTTTTTTCGCCGCTTCCCGCGTCGCTTTCCCGTCCAGCCAGTCTGCTATAAGAATTCTCGCCGTGCCGCCGCTTCGAGTCGTGCTCTCTCATCTCGCCGTAGACAACATAACCTACACCGGTACTCGCGAGGCTTGCTGCTTCAATGTGGTGGGCACTCACTGTCGTCGGGTGGAAGACGCTTTGCACCAGGTCGACGAAGCACATGAGCTGGAGAGGAGACACTGGGAGGTCGAGGCGCTGGAGGTGGCGTAGTTCGGGCCTGCTGCGCATGAGAGGAGACACATGTAGGCCTAGTCGGCGACAAGGGAGCAGTTCGTGATGTAGGTGGAGAGGGAGAGGGCAACATACGACGCGGTGGAGGAGGGAAGGCATACGGTTGCGTACGACGCAACGAAGGAGGAGAGAGGCAGCTCCGCATAGTACAGAGTGCGGGCCGCCAGCAAACGCACATGCGTGCTTGTGGTCGTGCACGCGCACAGCGCCGCAGAGGCGCACCGGATCATAGTGCAAGTCAGGGAGGAAAAGGCGCTGGCTCACGCATTTGGTAGGCCGCAGTGAGTCTGCCTCCCCCTCTTTCGCCGAGCCGAGGGAGAATGACGACATGGCTGGCCTCTCTCACATCGTCCCGGCGGCGAACGACAACGAGTCTGGCCCTAGCAAGACAACACCTCCTGCCGACGTTTAGATTAGTTTAGTTGTAGTTTATGTTTTAGTTTAAATTTTCGTTGTAATCTATCAATTCTCAATGAAAGTCGTGTCTTTGGTTAAAAATTTGTGAATGTTGCCCACACTACAATATTTGGTTTGAGAGTGCAGCTGTGGACAACACCCGACTTGTGCCGAACATGTGTCCGACACCTTTAAAGTGGACAAAATTTGGAAGGTGCCGGATAAAATTTTGAGGGTACCGGTGGAGATGCTCTTACAGTCCTGTTTTCGAGTTTACTGGAGTAATTCAAAGTTACGTCCCGGCCTTAGCTAATCACGATTCACGTGTCGACTTAGTGGTTGTATTCAGTCTCTACGTACGTACGCCACCCGTGATTCCGTGACTACGATGGTTTCCAGCAGACCATAAGTCCATTTTGGTTGTACACTGATTGACTATCCGTTATAACCCAGTTGGTCGGCATAGCCCAGTTTCAGTTTTTTTTGTCTCGCGGGGTCTGTGCCGACGGCCCCAACAAAAAGCCGTCGGCATAGGTATTGGCCGTCGGCACAGAAGAGCATTCCGTTAAACTATTCCGAGGAAGAATACAATTGAATCCGTGCATCGGCTAGTCTGAACCCAGAAGGGAATATTGGTCCGCAGAGCAAAATTCCAAAAAGGAACGGGCGAATCATATGCAAATCGATCCAAGACAAACATGGGTTGCCTAACGTACGCGTGCGATATGGGGGGTTCTTCCATCACGTCAGCTATCCCAAACGAAACCGACGTGCGTGCGCGCATCTGAATTTTCATGCATGTTCACCCACAACATGGTTCATTCATTTGTATTCAAAAATATCTTATAACCAGTCACACCGCGCATGGCATGGATGCTCTCTTTCAGGTCTTGCAGTACATACATCGACCATTCTTCGATTCAAATACCATACTAGTATGATTTATACATTCCTAGGATGGTCGACAAGCATGCATGTACATATAAACAACAATTAATTTGTAGAATCAGGGCATGCATTTAATTTGCATCGGACTGTGACGTTGAGTTTATCTTCTAGTGGTCGGAAAGACTGAACAATATAAAATAAACGCTGACGGTCGTCAGAAGATTAGCAATAATTACCAGCGAGAAAGTAAATTCGCTAGGATAGATTATTGAATCAATCGTAGGCGACTATAGCACACACAAGCAAGACTTCCTGGTACAAAGATTAGGTGCAACAGTGCTACTATCAGAGTTCGTTTACCCTTTATAGCATGCAGTTAGGCGATCTCATCAAACATTCCTTCCATTTGGTGTAATTTATTTGTTTGTGTTGCTGTCACGAGCAAGACTTCCTTTTGGAGGTCAATGCCTTTAGTTTGATCGATTAGTTGGAATTTATTCCCTAGGCTTATTATGCCTTTGTTTTATTTGTAAGAGATAAGATAAAATATTTATACTGATTCGACATATATATTTATCCTGATTCTAATGTGTGAAACATGGCACCCGGAATAAATCAATTGTTGAATACTTGAATCCCT
Organism: Poa pratensis; assembly: GCA_947311845.1. NCBI lineage: Eukaryota > Viridiplantae > Streptophyta > Magnoliopsida > Poales > Poaceae > Poa > Poa pratensis. Next base: position 15,317,547 of record CAMZMU010000053.1, read on the forward strand.
GCTTTGTGACCTCAATATTCCTAAACCCGAACAATTAGTGAACTGACCGAAGAATCATGCAAAAGAGAATATTGAAGCATCGGAATTTCTTGAGAGTATAGCTAGAGGTGACTTGTCTGGAACAAAAACGGAGTGAACTATGTTCTCTCCGGTAGGTCTTCTTTTATGTGCAAAGCTTTATTCATACATAGTACTGAAATACAATATCACACATGTATTGAGATGCTATCAACCTTCTTATCATAAAAATGTTAACTGAACCCACAACGGCGAGGATTAATGGTTTTTTGCTACTTCGAAGATATATGCGAAATAAACGTGAAGAATGGTTCGACTTAAACATCGTAATCCGTGCAAGTACAAAATGATAAGTAGTCTTAACCAGATTTTGATATTCCTAGTTAGTCGATATTTAGTTATAGGCATTGCTCCCATACAAATACTATAGTATTCACTACCGTATATTAACCGGTTTGCGGAGTGTAAGGGTCTATGCCGAATACTCTTCGTCGGTCACGGATCAAATGTGCACGGCAAAGATCTGCACACGGCAAAATTAGCTGAAAACACTCGGTAAATTAGCGAAATGAAAAAAAAACATCGGCAAAGACAGTGGACACGTGCTCCCTTCGGCCATGGTTGACGGAGAGGAAACAACATGTTATATTTTCCGAGTGCGCCCGTCAGTCACTCGACAAAGACCATCTTTGGCGAGTGTAAAAACACTGGGCAAGATTTAAAAATATATATTATTTTTTCATATCCATGGTATACTTCATTATAGTATGTCCATAATTTGCAGAGAGATGCATCTTGTCGTGCAAAAACATTGCCAAAAGAAGTTTCCATTTTTTGTCTCAAAATATTTTCCATTTCTAAATGTAAAATCTGGTTTTTGTGAAGTTAGTATAAAAATATAATGCAAAATAGCATCTCTCCAATTTTCACACAATACCAAGGATGATTCTATGCAATATCCATAGAGGGTGTCAAAAGATTAGAGTCCTTGCTATGAATAAATGTGCTGACGATTTTGACCCCTTAAAAAAAAGAAATATAAAGAATGCAATCCTTTGGCATGAAGTTATTTTACGTGTACAATTAGGGGAAAATAATAAACTTGAATTTTGACAACATTTTTAATAATTCTTTCACAAAATGGCCTATAATGTATAAACATTCATGGTTTTCAAATCAAACCAAGTTGATGACCATATCCATGGCACAATACATGAAAATGACCATATTTTTGCACAAAGGTGCATCTTTCCATGCCAAAAAATATTTCCAAACGAATTTTCAAAGTGTTATTTAATGCTTTCCATTATTAAATGCAAATATGTTTCATAAAAGCAAATACAAAAAATATGATGCAAAATAGTACCTCTCCAAATTTTCACACAAGTAGAACATATTGAATGGAAAAATTCCAAACAGTTTAAGATTTATATATTTCTAGCTACTTTCGCACATTTGAATAATTTTTTACCTATTTACCAAAAAATAATTCAAAATTAAACTACAAGATTTTTATCGTTTGGTTCTTAAATATTGTAAAAATCATTTTGTTGTACCAAAGTAGCATTTTATGCAGTAGACAAAAAGGATGTCGAAGGATTCATGCCCTTGTTATGAATAGATGTGCCGTCGGTTTGACCCTGTTTAGAAAAAACTCATTGGAAATTAAGAAGTGTCAATAAATGCAATGTTTTGGCATGGAGTCCTTTTATGTATATTAGTTTTCAGCACAATTCAATAGCAAATCAATACATATTTAGATAAACATTACACCCGTAGATTTTTCATTAAAATAGTTGACAATGCAAAAAATAATAATAGGGATGCTTACATATATTTATGCATATATTAGTGGTTACAATGGCTCATTAGAAACCGTATATCTAAACCTTCGCATATTTTGGAATGGAGAGCGTAAGTGTTTTTGGTCATGGGTACAAGGTCGTGCAACTAAGCATGCACGTACGTCAAAACCCTAAGTCTCTAAGGAGGTCGCAACTACGAGACAAGAGAATTAAAGAGACTACTACCGGTATTAATGCACAGGCAGCATAAGAGCAGTGTGGTGCTCTACTCTAGTGACACTACTAGAAAAACGCTCGCCGCCGAGTTGTCTCAGCTTCTCCGAGTGCATAATTTCGGGGCACCTCGGCGAAGAGGGCTATCGCCGGTAGAGAGACGGCGACACTCGGCGACGACGAGACATCTCGGCAAACGCGAACGTCACCGGCTACGTGCAGAAAAAGATCTCGGCGAATATTACCACGTCGGCGAAGACAACACAAAACACTCGGTGAAGTGTTTTTCCCGGCGAAAATGACGACCACGTGGCGCCTGGCAATGGGGCCCGTCTTGCAGGTTTGGTCCCTCCATTTCGCCGAGTACCGCACCCGGCGAAGACCTGGCGCGAAAAAGGAAATTTCTGCCGCGCAAAAAGATTCTGTTTCGCCGGGATTGTCGGTGGAAGGCACTCGGCGAATCTATGGGCGGGAACGAAAATTTCTTTCCGCGCCATTTCTTCGCCGGGGGTTTGGCGTCGCCGGGTGCTAGTGTCGGCGAAGGTTGTTGGCGGGAACGAAAATTTCGTTCCGCGCCAGTTCTTCGCCGGGACACCAACTTCGCCGGGTGCATCGCTCGGTGAACTGTCCCACCCCTAGCTGCGCCTATAAATACCACACCTCTACACCAGCTTACTCACTCATTCCAGCTTACCCAGCTCAAACACAAGACATTCGGGTTCCCTAGCTATGCCCGACACTGAATGCAGCGACATTCGACCGTGAATCAGTGTCGGCCTGTAGCTAGGAGAAACCGTGTGTCTTGTTACAGCTATATTTAGATATACTACACACAAATTATCCGGATTTACCCAGCTCAAACACAAGACATTCGGGTTCCCTAGCTATGCCCGACACTGAATGCAGCGACATTCGACCGTGAATCAGTGTCGGGCTGTAGCTAGGAGAAACCGTGTGTCTTGTTTCAGCTATATTAGATATTACACACAAATTATCCGGATTTACCCAGCTACGTCCCACCGTGCATGTGATATCGCTGCCACGGTGGGATTGTAGCTGGGTGAAACCGTATGATTTGTTCATTTATGAGACGTCTTACCGCTGATTGGATCAAAGTGGCGCTCAAACACAAAATATTCGGGTTCCCTAGCTACGTCCTACGGTGAATGCAACGTCATTCGAACGTGAATCACTGTAGGGCTGTAGCTAGGGGAAACCGTATATTTTGTTTCCCAGGTTACTCACTCATATATTCTACCAGATTATGTATTCAGATGCTAAAGATCATTAGTTGGAAATGCAAAGATAAATAATACATTTTACACGGTCGTCGTTGTAGCGACCAGCATTAGGGAATGACACCAATCTTGGGTACATAGATGAACCATTTGTCATAAGAAATGATGTGGCTCAGATTAGTCATACTCCTGCCTAGGCCTATAATACTCGTGCTCATAGTCGTCGTAGTCGCCGCCGTCGTCGTCGCTGTCGTCGGGCGGGGGCGGCGCTCGCCTGGACTGAAACTGAGGGTAGCTCAGGCGGGGGTTATCGCCGGCCGTGATGTAGTCCATGACTCTCTGGAGTGTCCGGCCGGCCCACCACAGCCGTCGGCCGGCCTCGTTGAAGTTCAAAGGAGGCGGGCCGTTCTCCTCGTACCTGGCGAGCGCCCTCTCACGCCGAGTGAAGAAGAAGGCGTCCCAAGTCGGGCGGTAGTCGGGATTCCAGCGGTGATCCATCCGCTGCTGCGGAGTGAGCTCGTTGAAGTAGTGGTTCGTGATGGCCGCCCGGCGCGCCAAACCTTGAGGGACAGGAGCGACCGGCACGCCTCCGGTGCTCAGCCACCAGCCAGCGGGGACGCCGTAGCCGGGTGGGCATGGGTAGTTCGAGGCGCAAAGCGCCTCCGCCTCTGAGTAGGTTAGAGTGGGTACGGTGGAAGCCATGGGGAGTGATTAGGCTGCAGATATGAGTGAAGGGGTGCTATGCCCATGGAGGCCATGACTACATATATATAGTGAGAACTGTCCAATCAGAAAAAGCACACGGATCGTGTGTTTCCTTTGAGCGCTCATGAGCCATTGGATCGGTGTGTATGTTTCGAGTGCTTGTGAACCGTCAGATCAGGCAGAAAAGCACACGGATCGTGTGTTTCCTTCCAGCACTTCTGAACCGTTGGATCAGCAGTGTGTTTCTTTCGACCGCTTGTGAGCCGACGGAACCGGGGGCTTCGGGGTGTCGGAACCTCACCAAAACATGGGTGGTGCCCTAATATATGCATTAGGTTGTGGTGGTAGGTTGGTGTAGACATATCGAGACTCCGAGGTGTGACCGTCTTCACAAACCCCACTTATCCCCCTCGAAGGTCATGCTCTTCTACGCGGAAACCCCGTTTCGGGTGCGACGGAGGCAACCATGTGATAACATGAGCCCAAATCAGGTTATTTATGTTCACATGGCCCACCCAAACACAACCAAGTGTAAAAGTCTGTCGTGGGGTAGAAAACACGGCAGATGCTACTTGAGGGTAGCTTAAACTTTTGGGCAAGGCGACTCTGGTGTCTGGGTGTTTGTTTAGCACGGAAGGGGACAAAGATTTACCCAGGTTCAGCCTCTCCATAGGAGATAATGACCTACTTCCTGCTATCTTATTATTAATCTTGGTCTCGATCTCGATAACCCGGCTACGACAACAGAGCCGGATCTCGATCTAGGTTACAAGGATTATGTGTCTCTCTCGATGGTTCTCTCGCCTATGCTTGGGGTTGCGAAAGGTCTTTTTAGCTATGGCTTAGGGGCCGGTTTATATAGACACCGGGCCCTCTGACCGCGTACACAATAGAGCCGGGTTCTACCCGAACTCCAAGTCCTATCCTAGCTCCTTTATTCTTCGTGCATTCCAAGTCTTGAACCGCCTCTCAAACCGCCTCTTGTACCTTCCAGAATATCGCCTTTCTTAGCCGGGTCACCGCCAAGATACCGGCCCAAAAACATAACCCGGCCCGTGCTGAGGGCTAACTGGCCTGACCGAGCCTTCTACCTGGCGGGTCACGTTCCCCTCTTCATGGGCCTACCGGGTTATTATCCCTCCATCAGTAGCCCCCAGATTAACCTGGTTGCCAGGTTGGCATGCTCGGCTTCTTGAATATTACTTCTTTGAACAGAGCTAGTATCCTGGCCAGCCGGGTTAATCACCTGAAACATACGACAACAAATAACAAGTCTAACATTAAAACATGCCTCTTTTCTCTTTTACTGGGCCAATTTCTTTGGCGGTTCATGCCATAACCCGGTTAATCCTTGCCGGGTTCCGACGCCCGGGTTTCACTTTCAGCACTTAGCGAAAACTATCTCCCAACTATAACTCCATCCTTATCCATTTTAATCACGACCTTATCATTTAATACTCCGTAATTAACTCATTCTGTTTGTCGTTGACTTTTAGTCAAAGACCCTTATCTCTTCCCTTTTTACCGCAACGCCCCTAGGGTTTTCACTGTGCCTATAAATAGAAGGCCAGGAGTCACCACTGTCATTTTTCCCCACCGAGCTCATCTTCTTCCTCGCGCGCGCACTGTAGCAGCTGCAGATCCAATCTCAAATCGAGCTTTTCAATCTCTTGCAAGAAGATCCTCAGGTACATTTATCCCATACATCCGTGCTCCGCACCTGATTTCAACTTGAATCTTGTCCAGATTTACTTCGCATTTCCTTCTCCGCGTGTCCACATCTAGAACTAGGGTTTCACTTCTCCATTGTTGCACTCAGTAAACCTCGAAGCTTCCCAGCCATGGTGAAGGATAAAGCCAAGGCCGGAGCTCCCCGCGCGGCGAAGAAGCTCGCGAAGAAACCCCACAGCGCCAACGCCGGTGCATCTGGCTCCGCCACCCCCGCTGCTTCTCAGGTCAACTGGACCAAATCCACAGTGACGACCTTGATGCTACAGGAATATGTGAACTGCGGCGAGCTCCCTCCAAAGGATGAGATCCAATGGCGCGCTGCTGGAGAAGAAATCCGCCCCAGCCCCAGGGAAGGTGAAGTAGTGGTTTTCCTTGACCACGTTCAGCGCGGCCTTCGCCCCCCGGGTTCCCTGTTTTTTCGCCGGGTCTTGAAGTACTACGGCCTTGGGCCTCAAGACATCGCGCCCAACTCCATGCTGAACATCAGTAACTACGTGGTGTTCTGCGAAGATTATCTGCAAATGGCTCCAAGCCTCGAGCTGTTCCTCGAGTTCTTCTACTGCAACCCCTCCCGCAAGGATCAGGTACTTCCATATGGGGGAGTTGCAATTCAACGCCGAAGGGAGTGCGATTTCCCGGCTCTCCTTCTAGCCAGCCACCCCAAAGGGTGGCAAAACACATATTTTTATTGTCAAGACACCTCTCCAGAATCTGAAGATGCCCGTTACCCGGCTTTCCGAAACTCGGGTTTAACATACGATGCCAAGATGAATAGTTACGCAGATGACGCCGAGCGGGTCAAGCTCGAGCCCATTCTTCGCCGGGCCAGAGCTTTACTCGCCCATGGTCTCAAGGAAACAGATCTGGTCAAGTGCTGGATCGGTTGGTTCATCCAGCCACTCAGCATCAGGACCCGGTTAATCTGCCAGTACACCGGTGAAACTACAGACAGCTTGCGCTACTCTGAGATGACGCTCACCGATGATCAGCTTGTAAAGAATGCCAAGAGGTTACTTGGCGAGAAGAAAGACGCCATTGCACTGAACGGGCTCGCCCCATTTAGTGCCAAGAACAAACCCCCCACGGTAAAACTAACACTCAATCCATCTTGTTTACTTTAACCCGGCAGACTCATCCATAGACTGTTATTTATCGTGACTGCTTTTTCTCAGGACTCCAAATGGTGGAGCGTAGATTTTACCCCAACATCCTCTCCTGACGGAGAGGACACAGAAAGTGAAGACGATGAACAAGAAGGTGAGCTTGACTCCGTAGGCCGGCTCTTCCTCCAGTTGATTAACAACGAAGTCCCCAACAAGGACACCTCTACTGACAACCCAGCAAATTTTATTCCAGGCCCCACAGACCCGGCTTCTGACGTAGCGCCGGGTCCCCAAGTTACTGCAGCTCCAACTCAAAAGAGGACCCGGGCCACCCTTGCCAAGGTACCACATTTTCCCTTCTCTTTCTTCATGATGAACTCACCTTAAACTTAAGCACAACCACAGGAAAAGGAGGCTGAGAAGGAGGCTGAGGCGAACAAGAGACGCCGAACCCGGTCTTCTACAAGCGAAGCTTCCCTGAGCCCAGGTATCCCTCAACGCTCTTTATCAAGCTGGGCCAAATCCATCCAGAAGACGCCCAGCAAACAGTTCCCTTTAGCTGGCAAGATCCGGGTTCCTAAACCATCTCGTTTGTCAGATTCTTCCTCGGATGGTGTTAGCACACCCGAGGATTTCCCGATCAACACTGGGTTAGAAATACTTCTCATATCTTTTCCATACCTTTATACTTCTCTGTCCCATTCTTCTTTTTTAACTAAGACATTATTTTGTTCCAGTGCCAGGGCTTTCATGGATGAAGACCCGGAATCTCCTCCCGCGGCATCTCCTCCTCCAACAATCACAGAGCCTTCTCTTACAGAAGCACATATTGAAGAACCAGAGGACAAAGACGAGCCAAGGGAGCAAGCAACCCCCGCGGCTTCTCCAAAAAATGCTGTTGACCCAATACCTGAATCCTCCCCCAATGCTCATTCGCCCGGGTTAAGCTCTGGGACTAAAGAGGATGAAGTACAGGTTACTGGGACCCGGCAGGTTCCAGTACAAAATGCGCCTGAGACTCTTGCCAAAGTGCCGGCTCCAAATGCTGACCCAGCAACTCCTGTCAAGGGCAAGAACCCGGCTTCCTCCTCGAACTCCCCGGCTCTGGACACCATGTCTGTTCCAGCACTTTGCGACGAATATTTTTCTCGCCTAGCTCAACACAAGACCTGGAAACAGAACTGGTCGTCCTGATCCAAAAACGATATCAGGTACCCATTCTCACTTCTTGCCTATACATTTTTCTTGCATAACTATACCCTGAGTAGCCCCCAAGCTCTAAGTTCATCACTTGTGATGAGCTTGGCGCTTATAACATGCATTCCTTAGACAAAAACTTCAAGCCTGTAGCCCCCAAGTGCCGGGTTGTCTGTTTACAGCAACCTGGGACTTCTTCATCACGTTGAACAACTGAATTTCAAACTGAGTAGCCCCCAAGTGCCGGGTTAACTGTCCACAGCTACCTGGGACTTACAGCTTGTAAATTTTCAGACTTTTTGCGAATGTAGCCCCCAAGTGCCGGGTTGCACGCCTACGGCGACCTGGGACTAACATGAATTTTTTCACCTTAACAGGAAGACCATACCAAGGCCCAAGCTGAGATCACCCGGCTCGCTGACGCTGTCAAGGCTGAATCTGAGACCCGGGCTAATCACTCAGCTCAACTCAAGGCCTTGGAAGAAAAGATTACTGCCCTGACGCAAGAAAACTCCAATCTGAAGAAGGACATGCAGGAAACCGAGGAAAACTTTCAGGAGCAACAGGAGACCCTTCAGAAACAGCTGGAAGAAACCAACCACGAGCTGACCCGGCTAAAAAGAATGATCACCTCCATGGTTGAATCTTTAGTGGGTAAGCACTACTCTTTTGAATTTCGACCTAAATTGATCAAACAGACCCGGTTTTTGAAATTTCACTGCTCCACTTTTTCTTACACAGGCCCTCGTGATGGTAACCTCCGCAAAACCGCTGCAGAGAAGATCAAATGCATGTACACGCTGACCCGTCAGCTGTACTTTGGCAGCTGCGAGGTCATCAAAGCCGCTAGGCTCTGGGAAAACCCGCCAAGCAAGTACACTGAAGTCCTTGGGCATTGTCAACAATGCCACAATGGATCCATCTGCTCAAGAGATCAGCTTGCAGGGCCGGGGTGATGCGAGGTCTTGCCTTGGCAAAGGCCTACCATCCCCAGCTAAACCCGGTTCCACTGATGAAGGGCTTTCCTCAGTTTGACACTGACGGCAAGGAGTTTGATAAAAAGTGCTATGCCCGGGTTGTGAAGCAAACCCGGCATGTTGCCACTGTTATTGCCAGCAAGATGAAGCTCACCACCTTACAGCTTGGATATAATGAGAACGATGAAGAGATCATGGATGACGAGCCACAACGCGTCGATCTCCTCCAAAGCTATAAGGATTCTATTGACCCGGCAAAGAATGCTCCTGGTACCTCCACTGCTCCCAGCTCCTCTACGCCAGTTATTCCTCCTCCATCACGGGCGATAGCTGAAGAAGATGATGAATCTTCTTCCAGCCACTTCGAAAATCACCCGGCGCAAGACCAAGGCCAAAGAAACCAACGAGACCAAGGAGCCAGAGGCTAACCCGGCGGCCGCCGAAGAAGAAGAAGACCCGGCAAAGACCGTCGAAGATCAACCGACCGGCTCTCCTCCTCGTGACCCGGCTCCTGAAGCCCAAGCCTGAAAACTTACGCAGATGCTGTTATCTCTGCAAGAAAACAATTTTTATTCGGCCCTTTGGGCACTTTATTGTAATAACTTTTGCACGATCTGCACTATGCCTGTGATGGTGCGCCTATGCACCTGATGAAACTTTTTATGCTTCTCTCATGCTTTTGCTATGAAATATGCCTCTTCTGTGGTTTGGATGACCCTTTTGATTTCTTTAACTGTGAGCCGGCTTTCGCATGGATATCCTGTCGCTACTTCTCTGAGAAAAACAGGGTCGAACCAAGTCCCAATGGGCTTCATGGTTGATTGAATTTCCAGGTGCGCAATCAGGCCACAAAATTGCGAGTCACATCAGCTGCACAGCAAGATAACCAAGAATACTAATGGCATAAAAGCCGGGTCTTGGGATTGCAGCTACAGACTATTGCAGTAAGAGCCCCCAAGACCTGGATCAATGTTTATAAAGTAAAGGGCTTATGCCGCATTACCCCATTGATCCCAAATACTGGTGGGACGCACTCTTTGGGCATCCTCAAGATATAAAACAACTAAAAGCAACTGATACTGAAAGTTTAACATATATACTACTGACTTCAAAAGACAAAGCTAGAAACTGCTTTGCCGGGTTATAATCTTAGCACTATGCAAATCTTAGCGCTATGCAAACCGGATAATCATAGAGGCCGGGTCCTGGGGGGAAATAACTTGGCACTTTCAACAAGAAGCCCCCAGGACCAAGCTTAACATAGAACCATGCAATACTGCTATCAATCATGAAAAAAGAAACTGAAAGAACACAAATTTATGTTCAACCTTCACTTTATTGATAGAAAAGGTTAGGTCAGCAAGCCGCCTCATTAAAAACCTTCCAGTCCCCTTAGGTACCCTGGTAAGGAAAAGAGCGCGTCTGAAACCTGCTGCCTGTTACATCGTGTTTTACATCTCATATCTCTTTCTTATCCTAAGTATAATATGGGCGCAGTTGCGCAATGTTCCATGGCCTCTCACGCTCTTCCATGGAAAAGGTGGAGTGCGACGTGTCATTGACACTCTCTGATTTTTCTCTAGCATCCACCAAGTAATATGAACCATTGTTCAACTTTTTGCTTATGATGAAAGGCCCTTCCCAAGGAGGAGATAATTTGTGCATCCCTTCCTTGGATTGCACCCATCGCAGCACTAGATCACCTCCTGGAAAGTGCGAGTTTTAACCCGGCGACTATGATACCGCCTCAAATCTTGCTGATAACTGCTGATCTTTCCAGTGCTTGCTCTCTTTTCTCCAGCAATCCACAGAATCTGCCGGGTCTCTCATTTTCTGTCTCAACGTAAGCCGCCACGCGAGGCGAGTCATGATAATATCACTTGGCAAAACCGCCTCTGCCCCGTACACCATGAAGAAAGGGGTCATTTTGTGGATCTGTTTGGTGTTGTATTGATTCCCCAAACAACTGATGGCAATTCCTCGACCCACGCTCCGGCGGCTCTGAGGCACGGGACCCGGAGTCGTGGTTTCAAACCTCTAAGCAACTCCTGGTTTGCTCTTTCAACTTGCCCATTGGCCTGAGGATGAGCAACTGAAGCGACATCCAACGTATACCATTATTTCCACAAAACTTTGCCATCTCTCCCAAGGACATATTAGTACCATTATCTGTGATAATACTATGGGGATATCCAAACCTGTGTATGATCTGCTTCAAAAACTTGACTGCTGTAGCCGCCTCACAATTTGTAACAGGCATAACTTCAACCCACTTTGTAAACTTATCAATGGCAACAAGAGGTGGGTTTTCTTGCAAGGAGACATGCTAAAGGACCCACCATATCAAGCCCCCAAACTGCAAAGGCCAAGTCAAAGGTATGTCTCAATTCCTGAGCCGGCACATGAATCTGTCTGCATATTTGACATCCATCACATCTATTCACCAAGCGCTCTGCATCTGCCTGGGCTGTGAGCCAAAAGAAACCGTGTCTGAAAGCTTTGGCTACCAATGACCTTGTTGAAGCATGATGACCACAATCTCCTTCGTGAATTTCCTTCAAAATTTGCCGGCCCTCCTTTCCAGAGACACACCTCTGAAACACGCCTGAAACGCTTCTCTTGTATAACTCACCGTCGATAACCACATATGCCTTACACCGGCGCACAATCTGCCGGGCTATAACTTCCTGTTGCGGCAACTCTCCACGCAAAAGATACGCCAAGTAAGGTTCTGTCCACTCTGGGATCTCGTGTGTTACTGCTACCAACTGAGAATCCGGGTCATCCTGACCCGCCAGCTCCTCTGCATCCTCAAGCTTGACTGATGGTGTCCACAGCTCGTCCAAGAAAACATTTGGTGGAACCGGCTCTCTGCGAGAACCGAGTCTTGATAAAGCATCTGCAGCATCATTTTTTCTGCGATCAATGTGATCCACCTGATAGCCTGAGAAAAACCCGGCTACTCTATCCACCTCTCGCCTGTAAGCCGCCATTGTTGCATCTTTCCTGTCCCAAGTTCCTGAAACTTGCTGCGCCACCAGGTCTGAATCCCCATAGCACTTGATACGTTTAATGTTCATCTCCTTTGCCATACGCAAACCATGCAACAAGGCCTCATACTCTGCCACATTGTTGGAACAATCAAAGTGAATTTGCAAAACATAACTCAGCCTGTCACCTTTGGGGGAAGTTAACACAACCCCGGCTCCTGATCCTTGCTCTTGCTTAGACCCGTCAAAATGCATAACCCAAGACTTGAGACTCGGGGTAAGAGGTGGTGCATTCAACTGTGTCCAATCATTAAGAAAATCCGCCAATGCTTGAGACTTGATAGCTGTACGAGGCACATAATCAATATGATAATCCCCCATCTCTATTGCCCACTTAGCAATTCTTCCTGTGGCCTCTGAATTTCTGATGATATCTGCCAAGGGTATTGAACTGACCACTGTAATTGGATGCTCCTGAAAATACGGCTTCAATTTTCTACTGGCCATGAAAACTCCAAACACCAGCTTCTGCCAATGTGGGTATCGCTGCTTTGCCTCAGATAAAACTTCACTAACATAATAGACCGGTCTTTGGACCGGGTTCTCTTTTCCTTCTTCCTTACGCTCGACCACCACCACGGCACTCACAGCTTGAGGCCCGGCAGCGACGTATAAGAGCATGGGTTCCTTAGAACCCGGGGCCGCCAAAACTGGCGCTTCTGACAACTGCTTCTTCAAAGCCTCGAATGCCTCGTCTGCTTCTTGGTTCCACACAAAATTATCTGTTTTCTTCAATAACTTGTACAAAGGAATCGCTTTCTCTCCAAGCCGGGAAATAAACCGGCTCAAGGCAGCCACGCAGCCTGTCAATTTCTGTACATCTCTCAACTCCTCTGGCTTTTTCAAACTTTGAATAGCTCTGATTTTTTCCGGGTTTGCCTCGATTCCACGCTCTGACACAATAAAACCAAGTAACTTCCCCGCTGGGACTCCAAACACACACTTTGTAGGATTAAGCTTCATCTTGTATTCCCTCAAATTTTTGAACGTTTCTGTAAGGTCACTGATAAATGACCCGGCTTTTTCTGACTTTATCACCACATCATCAACATAAGCATGCACATTGCGCCCAATCTGATCATGAAAACAATTCTGGATACACCTCTGATAAGTTGCTCCTGCATTCTTCAACCCAAATGTCATGGTCTTGTAACAAAAAGCACCAAAGGGGGTGATGAACGACGTCTTTTCCCAATCTTCTTTGTTCAATTTGATCTGATGATACCCTGAATAAGCATCCAGGAAACACAAAAGCTCGCTACCTGCCACTGCATCAACTATTTGGTCAATACGCGGCAATGCAAACGGGTCCTTGGGACAAAACCTGTTCAGACTCGTGAAATCAATACACATCCTCCACTCATTATTTTTCTTCAGAACCAAAACCGGGTTAGCTAACCACTCTGGATGAAACACCTCCATGATAAAACCGGCCTCCAAAAGCCGGGCTACCTCCTCTCCTATTGCTTTCCTTCTTTCTGCATTCATTTTTCTCAATCCCTGTTTTACCGGCCTTGCCTTAGGATCAACATGTAAGCTGTGCTCAGCGAGTTCAGTTGGAATGCCAGGCATGTCACTAGGTGTCCATGCAAAAACATCCCTATTCTCACGGATGAACTCGATGAGCGCGCTTTCCTATTTATCAGATAAGTTGGTCCCAATGGCAAACTGCTTGGAGGAATCTCCAGGCACGAAATCCACCATCTTAGTATCCTTTGCTGCTTTGAACTTTGCCCTATCATCCTCTGTTGTGGGCTTCTTGAGTGCCGTGTTATCCTGCGGGTCAATATTTGATCTGTAAGCTTTCAACTCCTCCTTAGCACAAGCATGCTCTGCCAGGGCTGCATCCCCCTCATCACACTCAGCTGCAATTTCTCTGTTACCATGCACTGTAATGATCCCCTTGGGACCCGGTATTTTCAACTGTAAGTAAACATAACACGGCCTTGCCATGAACTTGGCATAAGCCGGCCTTCCCAACAATGCATGATATGGGCTTGGAAACTTCACTACCTCAAAAGTGAGCCACTCTGATCTAAAATTATGAATAGACTCGCCAAAAGCAACCTCCAACGAAATTTTACCCTCTGGCGTGGCTGATTTCCCCGGAACTATACCGTGAAAAATTGTCGATGTTTTCTGCAGCTGAGATTCCTTCAAACCCATGCGCACGAACGTGTCCCAATACAAAATGTTGATACTACTGCCACCATCCATCAAAACCTTCTTTAACTCATAGCCATGAACTTGGGGAGCCACCACCAACGCCAGAAGACCCGGGTGCTCCACCACCTCTGGGTGATCTGCCCTACTCCACGTAATTGCATGCTCTGACCACTTCAAATACCTTGGAACTCCAGCAACCACTGTGTTAACCGCCCTCTTGACTATTTTTCTCTCTCTCTTGGTTGTGCCACTAGTGTATATATGATACTGACCCAGCTGCCTTGGCTGCTGCGAAAATCCACCTTGGTTACTTGTGTTCTGGTTCTGACCCGGGTTACCCGTAGGTACCGCGTTTGCTCCTGTCAAAGGCCCCGAGGCCGGGTTACCACCCGTGCCGGGTCCTCCACTTCTATTTGCTCCTTGCAAAGCTCTCTGTACCTCGTTGTTCTTCCACCTATTCAGATCCACACACTGGGCCAAAGAATGATTGGCGGGTCTTCCGTTCTTGCTGTGTCTAGGACACGGCATCCTGAAAGCCTCCTCAGTACTCATTGGGCGCGGTCCTTGATAATTATTACTACTGTTATAATTCCCACTGTTGCCTTGATAACCTCTATTTTCCTGATAACCTCTATTTTCCTGGTAGTTCCCATCCATCCTTTGCCTCTGAAACCCGGCATTGGTGTTTGCCACCAGCTCTGAGTTCCCCTCATGATGTCCACGCTTATGCTGATTCTGATTATTGTTGTTGTTATTGTTATTTCCCGAGCCATTGTTATTCCTTCCACCATTGTTCACGTTACCTTTCCCTTTCTCTTCCTCGTTTTCATCCTGGGTCTTGTCCGTGGCTGCGTGCCTATTGCAAGCATCCATCAACTCTGCCATAGTGACTGGCTTAACCCGATGTCCTTCCTTCATGCGACCCAGCTTTTGGACCAACGGAGCGTACTTACAAGTTTTCTCCATCGATGAAATTGCGTCCTTGGGCTCAATGCCCGATGAAGAATGCAGGATCTCCGTGACCCGGCCCATCCAGTGACGAGCTGACTCGCCCTTCCTCTGTACACAACGATCAAGATCTTCAATGGAAAATAATCGCTTGCACGTACCCTGAAAGTGCTTGATAAAAATTGTCTTCAACTCATCCCAGGAATTGATGGATTTTTCTGGCAAATTCTTGAACCACAACTTTGCTGCTCCATCGCTCATCATCAAATACATGTACTTTGCGCAAACGTTCTCCGTGGCATTGCGTATACACATTGCCATCTCATAACTACTCAACCAGCTTGCCGGGTCCATGCTTGGCTCATAGTTGGATATTTTGCTGGGCTCTTTGAACTTCTCAGGGAAAGGCTCCGCTCTAATATTTTCTGAAAGACACTTCGGTCCAGCTAAGTTAGAAGAACTTGATGAAATATTGATATTACCTGGTGAACTTGCAGACGCCGCTGGCGCGGGACCCGGTCCTCCTTGAGGTACTCCTGCTGCAGGTACTACCGGGTTTGCATTAGCTTGGCTTCTCCCGCTCGTGATCTGTTAACTATTTGCTGAGCCACTGAAATTGCTGGGACGGGTTGATGCTGCTGATTATTTTGATTTTGATTCTGCTGGGGTGGGTTTTGCTGCTGCCGCTGGGCCCGGCCAATGGCGGGTTACCTCCATTGCGGCTCTGCTACGATACGTTGTGGAATGCAACACTTTTCTCCTTGAATACTGGGTTTGCTGACAACTGCAGTGCGTAACATATCTATGGCGCGCCGGGCTTCAATCTCTGCTGGTGTATCTCCCAATGGAATTCGATCAAGTGCCAAGGTTGCTGCATACACGTTATCCGCCGGATTTGAATAGTGACCCGCCGGCGTGTGAAACCTTGGTGTTCGTGGCGGCAGACCCGGATTTCCCCTGGCTCCCCCAGCGGGCAAACCCGGCGCTGCAGCTGGTACCACACCAGTTCTCCCTGTTCCTCTATTTTGCTCTGCACTTGCCCTAGCTACTGGTGCCACCTGAGCAGCACCAATAGGTTGATCCTCTGGAGTTCTAAACAGTGCTGCCACGGGCACTGGATTTGTTTCATCTTCCCCAAGGGCCAGCCGGCTCTGATGCCTCCTCCGGTGGGCCCGGGTTGCCTCATTGAAACGATTTTCATCCTCTTCTACTTGCTTCTTTCTTGCTTCTATTTCTTTTCTTTCTGCCTCTGCGTCCCTGCGCATCTGCTCCAAGGCTCGGCGTGCTGTATCCAATTCCATTGCTCTAACTGCTGCGTTTTCTGGAGTAACCAACCTTGTAAGTGTGATGGATCTAAGACCAGGCCATTGTTAAACAAGGCCGGGGCAGCTGCTGCGTTACTTCTCTCCTCTCCTTGGGCCCGGTTATGCAGGAACCCAAAACTGTTTCTGTATCTTGCCGTACCCTCGCTTTCCTCTGAGACCGAAGCCGGCTCTCCATCAACTCTCTGCTCTGCCAACTCCAAAATTGGGGGCAGCTGCTGTTGACCCGGGGTAAAGGCCGGTGGAACAACAGCTGATGGCGATGGTTGCATGCTGGACGAAGGCGCGGTGTACACCGCTACCCTACGAACCGGGCTTGGGCTGGATTCTTGTTCTACATCTTCCTCTTCTTCTGCATCATACCCGAACCGGCCTTCAAATAACTGCAAGATCGATTCTGACTCGGCACAGTCCTCCACGTCACCCGGTACTTGTGCCGGGTTCCCAGCTTGTCCCACCAGCATGTCCAGGGCCAGCTCAACTTCAGCCGTGCCAACTGATTCTTCACCATCAGATTGAACAATTGTGGCGGCTCCTGATACAGATTCAAAGTCTCCATCACTAGCAGATCTAGTTGTAATCATGCCCACAAAAACATTAAATTTGCCAATTGGAATAACATCACCTGATTCAAGTAGATCTGATTCCGGTCCCCAGCCAAAATCATCAACGATGAGCTCTCCTTGCTCATTGGTTGTGATCTGGCCAAAGACGAAGTTTTCGACCCCTTGCCTTGCTTCACCCATGATGGTGACACCCTTGGACGCGATCCCACAGACGGCGCCAACTGTCGTGGGGTAGAAAACACGGCAGATGCTACTTGAGGGTAGCTTAAACTTTTGGGCAAGGCGACTCTGGTGTCTGGGTGTTTGTTTAGCACGGAAGGGGACAAAGATTTACCCAGGTTCAGCCTCTCCATAGGAGATAAAGACCTACTTCCTGCTATCTTATTATTAATCTTGGTCTCGATCTCGATAACCCGGCTACGACAACAGAGCCGGATCTCGATCTAGGTTACAAGGATTATGTGTCTCTCTCGATGGTTCTCTCGCCTATGCTTGGGGTTGCGAAAGGTCTTTTTAGCTATGGCTCAGGGGCCGGTTTATATAGACACCGGGCCCTCTGACCGCGTACACAATAGAGCCGGGTTCTACCCGAACTCCAAGTCCTATCCTAGCTCCTTTATTCTTCGTGCATTCCAAGTCTTGAACCGCCTCTCAAACCGCCTCTTGTACCTTCCAGAATATCGCCTTTCTTAGCCGGGTCACCGCCAAGATACCGGCCCAAAAACATAACCCGGCCCGTGCTGAGGGCTAACTGGCCTGACCGAGCCTTCTACCTGGCGGGTCACGTTCCCCTCTTCATGGGCCTACCGGGTTATTATCCCTCCATCAAAGTCCTTGGAGCTACCCCCTTTCGACGCCCGTCGATGGGGTAGTCTGGTCTACTTTGGGGGGGTTTCGACGGAACCGGGGGCTTCGGGTGTCGGAACCTCACCAAAACATGGGTGGTGCCCTAATATATGCATTAGGTTGTGGTGGTAGGTTGGTGTAGACATATCGAGACTGCGAGGTGTGACCGTCTTCACAAACCCCACTTATCCCCCTCGAAGGTCATGCTCTTCTACGCGGAAACCCCCGTTTCGGGTGCGACGGAGGCAACCATGTGATAACATGAGCCCAAATCAGGTTATTTATGTTCACATGGCCCACCCAAACACAACCAAGTGTAAAAGTCCTTGGAGCTACCCCCTTTCGACGCCCGTCGATGGGGTAGACGACACCGTCGAGTTCTGGTCTACTTTGGGGGGGTTTCGACGGAACCGGGGGCTTCGGGGTGTCGGAACCTCACCAAAACATGGGTGGTGCCCTAATATATGCATTAGGTTGTGGTGGTAGGTTGGTGTAGACATATCGAGACTCCGAGGTGTGACCGTCTTCACAAACCCCACTTATCCCCCTCGAAGGTCATGCTCTTCTACGCGGAAACCCCGTTTCGGGTGCGACGGAGGCAACCATGTGATAACATGAGCCCAAATCAGGTTATTTATGTTCACTTGGCCCACCCAAACACAACCAAATGTAAAAGTCCTTGGAGCTACCCCCTTTCGACGCCCGTCGATGGGGTAGACGACACCGTCGAGTTCTGGTCTACTTTGGGGGGGTTTCGCCGGAAACGAGAAAAATGAGCCCAAATCAGATTATTTGTGTTCACATGGCCCACCCAAACACAACAAAGTGTATAATTTTATAAAATGTAATTATAAAAGAAATAGCAGGGAAAAATATAATTTTAAAAGTGTGTTCGCCGAGGTGGGCTCCCGGCGAAGACGATACTCGGCGAAGATGTGGCGGGGACTTTGGAAAAGTTCGGCCCAAATCGGGCCGAAAAATCCCCAATTCGCACGCGCTGTTCTTCTCCACCAACCCGCCCCCGCCGCCGCCACCCGCCGCCACCACCCCCACCCGAGCCGCCGCCTCCCTCTCTGCTGCCGCCGCCACCTCTCCCTGACCGCCGCAACCACCCACCGCCAGAAGCAGGCCGTTGCCCGCCCTCCGCCCGCAGGAGGTCAAACCCTAGCCCTAGGCGCGCGCTACCTCGACCGGAGCAATGGCGGGCTAGCTGCGTGGACGGCCTCCACCGCGAGCGCGTGCGGTTCCCCGCATCCGCATCCGCCTCCCTCGCGACCACGGCGAGTTCGTCGCTGCTGCCTCCTTCATCCCGCAGCCGCAGCCCCAACTCCGGCGAGTTCGTCGCTGCTCTTCATCAACTCCGGCTGCTGCTCTTCCCCAACGCCGGCTCCTGCTCTTCCCCAACGCCAGCTTCTCCTCTTCAACAAGCTGAAGCACCTCCAGGTATGATTAATTGATCCATCTCTCCTTCTTTTTATTTCTGAAAGAAATTCTCCAGTGGGTCCTGGACCACCTATTCTTCCCTGATGGCTACGCAGCTAACATAATGAGGGGAGTGAATTTGGTTGGGTTGAAGATAGGTGGGCTCAAGAGTCATGACTATCACGTATGGATCGAGCGGATAATGACGGTCATGTTTCGAGGCTATATCGACGAGGCCATTTGGGTAGTGTTGGCAAAGTTGAGCTATTTCTTCCGCCGACTTTGTGCTAAAGAATTAGATATCAAGGTGATTGAGCAGTTAGAGAAAGAGACGCCCGAGTTGATTTGCGAGCTAGAGTCTGTCTTTCCACCAGGCATGTTCAATCCCATGCAACATTTGTTGGTGCATCTCGCGACCGAGGCAAGATTGGGGGGTCCTGTGCATACACGTTGGATGTTTGCGACTGAGAGAGAGCAGAAGGACCTTCAACACAAAAGCTCAAACAAAAACAGAATCGAAGCATCCATAGCTGAGGCAACACTGAACGAGGAGGTGTCAAACTTCACCACTAAGTTCTATAGTGACAATCTAACCACTGTTCATAATCCAGTGCCTCGTCTCAACACGGCCAACCCGGAAGATCTACCTGAACTTAGCATTTTCATTGGGGCCGGTGGCAAATCAAGTGGCAGCAAGAAGATGAAATTATCATTTGATGAGTGGACGAACATTACATCTTATGTCTTGAAGAACACGACAGAAGTAGATCCCTACGTTGAGTAAGTGCTCAATTTATGGTGTATTGTTCGGCACACTTCCATTTCCTAGTTTGTGCGCTAACTCTGTTTCTTGATCGTGGCCGTTCATAGGTCATTTGAGAGAGAAACCTGGAAACATCGAAGACCATGTACCGAAAATGACAAGTTGGTTCTTTTTAAAAAGGGGGGTGAAGGCGGCGGCGGTTTCATTCCGTGGTTCAAAGCAAAAGTAGGGAATATCCCCTTGTTTCATTCCATGTTTGTGTAAGACGTTTCGTCAACACTAACGTATCATACTTCTTCCTATTGCACTTGTAGGGAATATCTGACCCAAATATGAGGCCCGAGTTGAAGAAACTTACCTCATCGACCTATGTCGTCAAGACCTACAAGTCATATGACGTGAACGGGTTTCGCTTCCATACCGACCATCATGAGAAAACTCGGCCAAACCCGAGGACAAGAAATTCTGGGGTCTTATGCCCCGGGAAGGACGGCCTTGATTACTTTGGAGTAGTCTTGGACATAATTGAACTAGATTGTGATTTCGGCAAACAGAAGAACCCTGTTGTCTTCAAATGCCATTGGTTCAATCCAAAGAGAGTGAGACGAAGACCTGAAATTGGGTTGGTCGAAGTTGAGCGAGATTCCGTCTACACGGGAGAGGATGTCTATATCCTAGCACACCAAGCCATCCAAGTTTTTTATCTCCCGTACCCATGCAAAACTGTGAAACGTCTAATAGGCTGGGATGTAGTGATCACGGTACCGCCACGTAATAAAGTACCAACCCCTAACGATGACGACTACCACCTACGCCTAAACCCGAACACCTACCAGGGTGAGTTCTATCAGGAAGATGGGCTGTCAGGCCAATTGAACCTGAACTTGCCCAGTGTCGATGACATGGAAGAAGACGACGATGTGGAAGAAGTTGACCATGAGCAAGTTGAGGCCGCTGAGCTAGTTGTCAACCAGAGAGACGTGGAGCTTCTTGAACGGATGCACATACCCGATGTAGAGGAGCCACCTCTAGACCACGTTCCAGATTGGTGGTACAATCGTGATAGTGATGATGATGATGATCCTGGTCCAAGTTATGATCCAAACAATGTAGACACGGGCTTCTAAAGCTTTGTACTCGTCGATTAGATTTTCTTAAGTAATATTTTCTATGGACCATTTGTGATGTAATATTTTTTATGAACCATTTGTGATGTAATTTTTTCTACGAACCATTTGTGATGTAACATTTTGTTGTATTCTTATGAGTTTTGGCAATTTCTTCTTATGATTTTTATTTAATTGAGTTCTTGTACTAATCAACTCATTCTTTGTGATAACAGGTGATTGAGACATGGCAGGGGGGAAGGCGAACCAGAAGGGGAAGCCCAACCACAAGGAGAAGCAGCTCGCGGCGAGGAGATGTATCTCCAAGGAGAATGCCAGCAAGAAAAAGGTGGCGGGCAACCCGAAGCCAAAGCTTGGCAACGTGTCTAAGCTATATGCGCAGAATGCTGAAGGGACTCGTGTGGTCATTGGAAGGAAGCGTGACCGACAGGCTACGGCGGAGACTCCTGCACGGCGTGGTAGACAGGTGAGTGCATTCAACGCGTAAAATCTATAATTTTGTAAATAATTGAATTAAGTAATCCATGAATCTTTTTGTTAAATACATATATGATCTTTTTGTTAAATAATGATGATCCTGCTCTCTCTCAGGTGGTCGGCGCTAAGGCGCCCCGGGGTAGGCCTGCTGCTCGCTTGAGTAGTCCTTTGCCCTCGGCTTCGTCTTCCTCTGAGGAGGTGGAGCAGGAGGAGGAGCAGGCCGGGGAGGACGATGCCGTGCTTAGTGACGATGACTACCAGGAGCAGGCGCATGATGATGGGAGTGAGGAGGAGGAGACGGAGGAGCGGCGTGAGGAGAGTGAGGAGGAGGATGCCGTGGCGGATGAGGAGCTGTTGACAGCTCATCCACTACCAGAGATCGGCCTAGCGCGCGAGGGTAAGGTGTACCAGCGAGGGCCTTCAGGCTTTCCAGAGCGCAGGTCACACGGAGTCCTTGATGTCACCTCGGATGCGTAAGTGGTGGTTTAAAATGTTGTTACCTTGTACTTTAGTTACCTTTCCATCACAAGCATCTAACTTATGTTTTTGGTATGTGCAGGACATTCACGTGGGTGGGCCCAAAGTGGGAACGCTTACCTTCAGGCGTCCTTGGCCTTCTTATCAAGAAGCTTTACCCTGGCATGGTCGACTACAAGAAGGATGGAGTCCCCACCGGTGAAAGGGGGCCTGCTAGGTCTTGGGCCCACTTCACGATGGTTGAGGACAGCGTCCACGGCCACGTCGGCTTCCGGCTGCTCGCCGAGTTCTGGGTTAGTACTTTCTATAAATTTACCAGTAAAAAATACCAACAGTTTGGATTTCACCGTGGTAACCCCCTTTATCCTATGCTCACTATTTGTTAGGACTTCTTCACTCTCTTTGATGCTGAAGGTAAAGATGAAGCGGCTCAAAAGGCGCTGATTAAGATGGCGAAGAAGCTCATCCCCGACCAGATTTATGAGGCCCGTATCTCCGCTGTTCAACAGTTCTATGCAGAATATATGCACAGGACAGTCACCAAGGAGGAGGCTTGCCCCGTACACCTGTCGACAGCCCAGTACATGAAGGTAACCACATTTATTTTCATACTATTCTCCACAGGACTGATGAAAAGTTCAACTCATATGGATATGTCTTTTGTTAAATAGGTGATTCCGGCATGGCTAGCCTCCCATAAGCCTTGCTACAGGAAGCTTGTACAGAGGTGGGTGTCTGATTGGTTCAAGGCGCAAAACAAGGACGCACGGGCGCGGCGGAATATGGTAGGCCGCGGAGTCCACTGTCAAGGCCCCTCACACTCGACGGCCTCGTGGCACACAAGGTAAGAAGTCATGATTTCCCTTTCCATTCAAGTTTTTATTTCTGCCCCATAATATTTCGATAACCTCTTGTGACCTCACTTGTATGCTTTCTTTTGATGTCATACTTGTAGGAGTTGAAGGATGGAGTCAAAAAGACGAAGATGCAAGTGTTTGTTGAGACCCGGAGGCCAAAGGCGAAGGATCTGGATCCTCTGAAACCCGCGGACAAGCAGTGGATCACCGACACCGCGAAGAAACAACATGAAAACTACTGCTCCAAGTTCAACGAGGTCCACGGACCCGACTCCGATCCTTTGAAGGAGCCCTTCGACCCCCATGTTGCTATGCTCGCGGGACAAGGCAAGCTGAATGGCCGGCCTTACATTGGCGGTGCTTCCTTCAATTCATCGGGCCTCCCAACACTTGCCGAGATTCGTGCTAGGCGTACGAGCTCAGCCCCCGAGATCGAGCGCCGCCCAAGGGTCGGACTTGATAAGATTGCTGCAATGGAGGTACTTGTTGTTTTTCAACCATCTTTTCCACTATTGTACATGTTTGCATCGCCATGACCGCATCTTTTCATGTTGCAATCCTCTAGGCTGAGGTTGAGAAAAATAGGAAGGAGGCGGCGGAGGCTACAGCGAGGGCGCAGGCTGCAGAGGAGAACAACAGGCAAATGCATGCACACATGGCCCACCAACAAGCATGCCTCCATGCCCTTATGGCGGTAAGTGCTTCAACTTTTTCTTTCAACTAAAGCATGTGCTTCAACTTTGCATACTAACCCTCCTCTTCGGTTTGCAGGCGCTGCCCGCGGCGACGCTTCCTTCTTTACCTCCTGTACCTCCACTAGTTGCCCCAGTCCTCTTGGTAAGTGCTCTTGGGACTAGGGGTAGTCCAAATTTATCACATGTTTGCTTACTCGTCTAATGGGATTAATAGGAGCAACGGTCGGCTGGATCCCACACTCCTTCGGATGCTCAAGCCGATGGAGAGAATGGTGGAGGTGGAGCTGCAAGTCCAACGGCCTCCAACAACCTCGAGCAACACTAGGTAATTAAGCTCAAGTCCCAAATGCTCAACATTTGAACACTCATGTCTTCAAACTAATGCTCACATTTTCAAACTTGTAGGATTGCATCCACGAGGCCTTCGATGAATTTAAGGGCTTGCTTGTCTTCAACTTGTTGGCTTGTGGATGATGTGTGAACAACCATTTGGCTGGATATATTTTGAACTTGTATTGTGTGCTTTAGAACTTGTGGACTATATTTTGTGTACTTTTGGACAATATGTGATATATTTTGCTATATGTATTTCATTTTAATGTTCTGGGTGTTCTGGGTGTGCTGGGAGTGTTCTGGGTGTGCTATATGTATTATATTTTGCTATACTGTTTTTGCAAATGCAGGGATTTGCAAAAATCAGAAAAAATTTGCACCAAATGGTAACTTCGCCGGGTAAATCACTCGGCGAATCCGTCTTCACCGGGCAGGGCACTCGGCGAAGGCACCCTACAGGTGCCATTTGGTCACCTGGGAGCACACTTCGCCGAGCCTGTGTTGTTCGCCGAGAACCTCACTCGGCGAAATGTGACCACCTGGGACCATTTGGCACCCACTTCGCCGGGTGTTTTCCCCACCCGGCGAACTTGGTAACCTCGGCGAACATTCCACCAGGCACTCGGCGAACCCGCACCCGGCGAACGTTTCACCAGGCACTTGGACAGGATCTCGGCGAAGACGCCACCCGGCGAAGATGCCCTGCCTCGGCGAACTTCCCGCGCGGCTCTCGGTGAAACCCCACCCGGCGAACGTTCGGCGACGTCGTAGGAAGGATCTCGGCACTCGGCGAAGAGCATCACGGCGAAGATATTCGCCGGAGCCATGTGTTCAATCTTCGCCGAGTGTCGTAGCCTCCCCACCCGGCGAAGTTCTGACACATCTCTGACGCCCATCTGACAAGGGACGGTGGCGATGTGCTTTTCTTCGCCGGGTGTTGGACAAAAAGTCTCGGCGAAGAGGTCGCCGTGCATCCCCGATAAAAAGCACCCGGCGAAGTGTCGTCGCCGAGGCGATTTTCGCTGAGATGGTTCCGCCGAGAGCCGCTCTCGGCGAACCTGTCGCTGAGGCCAATGTCGGCTGTCGCCGGGTATTTTCCCCACCCGGCGAATGAGGTTTTTCTAGTAGTGTGATCAGGGTTGTTGAACAACCGATGGATCATGATCAGTTGCACCGGATCGATTTACCCGGCCAGCTGACGCAATGCCGGGAGACCGCCAACGACCCAACCCTGGGCGGTCAGGTAGGCCAAATTCTCCTCGCCGATTCTTTTCCAAACGGTTTATATATACCCAAGCAACGCAACCCCGTCTTTTCCACTACCACTACCCCCTCTCAGCTAGCTTCCCTTTCCCCTTCATCCTTGCCCACCCAACAAGCACACACCACTCCCTTCTTGCTCCTCTCGATCCACCAAGAGACGGCGTCCATATTATACAGATCGGCATGGGAGACCACCAGCTGATGCACGCTGCTCCGGCCATGTACAACGGCGGCGGTGTCGCTGTTTCGCACGGCATGTGGTGGAACAGCAACGCCACGGCCGCGGCGCCTCCCGCGGCGTGCTCCACGGAGCTCGCCGGGTTTAATACCTGGCCGTCGGCTCTGTCAGCTGCGAGCTACGACGTGGCGGCTGACGGCGGCGGCAAGGCGAAGAGCTGCACCACCACGGCCTCCTCCGAGTCGCCCGGCGGGAACAACAGCTCCATAACTTTCCAAGAAACAGCCAGCATCAACGACCCGGCGGCTGGCGGTGGCGCCGCCGTGGCCGGGTACACCGACTGGAGCAACAACCCTTACATGTAAGTTGTTTGGTTCTATTCTACCTACCCTTGCCTGACTAGTTTCCCGTGATCTCGTGCTATCATATGATATTATGATGATCCTCCCGTGACACTGAAATTAACGGATTCCACTATATGTATGTGCGCGTGTTTTATCTATTAACAGGGGCAGCGGTGCTGGTAACATGCATGGGTTTCTGCAAGTCGGCGCCCACCATGACATGACCTCAAGAACCGACCACATGAACGCGTCAAGCTTGATGAATAATCCATCACCCAATAACCTAAACCTAGCGCTGCAAGGCCACCACCAGCAGCAGCTTATGTCCAGCCTCGGGCACGAGCTTCTTCTGTCACCGAACTCGCCGTACGGTTTCCAGTCGTCGTCGCTGCTGAGGAGCCTCATGGAGCCCACGGCCAAGCCGGCACAGGCGGCAGCGGGGATTCAGCAGTATCAGTACCAGCATATGGGACAGAGGGAGCCACTCCAGTTCACAAACGACGCCGCGTTCTGGAACGCTTCTAGCGCCGGGTTCAGCATGGCCATGGCAGCAGCTCAGCCGGCGACTGACCAGGCAACCATGCGTGGCTCCGTCAAACCATCGCCGGCACCGCGTGAAAGGGCAAACCTTGCACTAAAGGTTTGTGCTAATTAGATGAAAATGTTTCATGGCTTCAGTGATTAGTTTGATGATGCTAGTAGGAGTATATGCATGCTATGTTCGTACGTAGGTGGCTGACTGTAATTAACCCTAGTTATCTACATGTATGTATAGAATGTGCTAGAAGGAGTAGGAGACTCCAGCTCAGTCGCCACCAAGAAGGCTACCGGCGAGCCGGCGTTCAAGAAACCGAGGATGGAGACGCCGTCGCCATTGCCAACCTTCAAGGTACGCATGCCAATCAATCTACTTATATCATATGCCGTGCATGCATGGTTACCTTAGAGGTCTTAAATCTACCTAGCTAGTTCCCACACTTAAAACTTCATGCATACTACATTATTTGATATCACATAGACCCAGCAGATCGATGCGTTTATTGATAAAGTTGTGCAACACAATTCCAGGTTAGGAAGGAGAAGCTAGGGGACAGGATCACAGCACTCCAACAGCTCGTCTCTCCTTTCGGAAAGGTGAACAACCTAGCTAGGCTTTTCATGTCCAATGTGCATTACATATAAACATATTATTACACAAAAACCAGTGTACGTACTGCTTGGAAGTTGGAGCCACAACATATATAGCAGTATCATCTTCTCTGCAAAAGAGCTGTTCCTTTTCTCCATCTCCTCCTTTCGAGGATCATCTAACTCAACAGACATGTATCTAAAACCTTGACAGACGGATACGGCGTCGGTGCTGCACGAGACCATCGAGTACATCAAGTTCCTCCACGACCAAGTTGGTGTAAGTCGTCCTCTCCATGCATGCCAAGTACTCCTACCAAGCACACACATGATTCGCCAACGCTTTAATCATGGCACCTGGGTCACGCTCGCACGCTCGCACGAGCTCTATCGGTTTCCTCACAAGGAATCATCGACCAGGAGACTGGATCGATCGATTGGAGACCGAGCTGAACTGAACATTTTCTTGTTTCTGAACCCATGCAGGGCCTCAGCGCTCCATACCTCAAGAGCGGCCATCATCAGCATCAAGTGCCACACTACCTCAAGGTATGCACACTTAGCAAATATACTTGTCAGTGTAGTGGCTGCTGCTGCTGCTGCACGCTTGGCTCTCACTTTGCATGGCCGGCCGTCTCCTGGTCAAGTGTGTCTGATAGCTTTCTCGCATGTGTTTTGTTTCAGAGCTCGAGTGCTAGTCCTGACAAATCGTCCAAGGACGGCGGCGAGGTGTCGCTCAAGGGCCGAGGTCTGTGCCTGGTGCCGATATCGAGCACGTTCGCGGTGGCCAGCGACGTGCCCGTCGACTTCTGGACTCCGTTCGGCGCCCAGTTTAGGTAGACGAAGCGCAGATTCAACTCAGCTCCGATCGATCAGAAGCTGCACAAGCACAGATCAATCCGAGCCGACGACGTTCATTGATCATAATGAGTTATCTCATAGCTTATGAAGTATCATGCATGATATGTAACAGATAGTCGAGGAAGGAAGGTAGCTAGTGGCTAGCTAGATGAACCTTTGGAATGAGTGCTTGAAGACTTGGATTCATTCTTCAGGTTCATCAGGAATAATCAACCAGCTAATATATTAAGGACCAGCTGCTAGCCGAGAGGAGTACTGAATTATGTCTCGCTGATCGTCGACCGGTTCGTTCGTATGATTGGTTGTTAGGTTTTGCATCATTGAGCAGTTGTGTCTAAGGATTATTTAATGGTACGTTTAGTACTTTCAATTCACTGATGGATCAAAGTCTGTATATGTAGCAGGTTTTTAGTTCTCTATGGATTGTACCAAATAAAAGTGGCATCGATCTCTCTTTGATTGATCTCAGGCTGTTACCTTTTGCTGGCTTTCTCGTTTGTGTCTAACCACATGTTTTGGTACTATTAAGTAGGGCTTCCAGAATGTGTGCATGCGTGCTTTTTTCTTCTTAAATATTGCCAGAATCTTTCAGGTTAAATTATTCCATTTCTGCAGTAGTGGATTATCAGCATGCGTAAGTTCTGCACATGCATATTCTTCTGTGTGTTTCTTATTATGTGCTCTACGTTGAATTCCTTTTTTTTATGGTTACCAACTAAGCCTGCTCCCATTGTTTAACCCTGAAGTCATATCCAATTGGAGTTTTGGGCATGATGAACTCAGCACAATACTCCCTGCAGCAGGTAAAAAATCAATCCAGCATAGCCAGGAGTTATGTTCTTTTCGGGGATAAGCGATAAAATTCAAGTGAAGCGAATCCTGGTACGATATTCAGGCAAGTTTGATGTACTGGTGTCGCATATGACTGAAACTCGACCGCACTCTTGCACTGACACTTGACTGCTGAACACAACAGTCTTGCCCTAGCAACAAGCTTTACACTTCGGTGGCAGCGCACCATTATCTAGTCCACTTTTAGGTCTTGCCAAGTCTTACCGTGTGGATGGCTGTCGAAGTAAAAAGAGTAAAGCACTAGTTTTTCATAGAAAACTGAACGTCGTGGACTCGTAGTGGAATGGTTGGTATAAAAACATTTATTCCTAAAAAACTGCAATAAAGTACTTGGAATAGATACATTATATATGAATTATGTACTTATTTTCTACTCAGCCCAATATTTTCCTGTGGCATATATAAGTTGAACCTCTGAATTGTTAAAATAAAAAAAAACCTCTGAATTGTCCTGTGTTCTTGGGACAAAAGAAACTTTGTGTACTTTTCATCGAAAT
Organism: Poa pratensis; assembly: GCA_947311845.1. NCBI lineage: Eukaryota > Viridiplantae > Streptophyta > Magnoliopsida > Poales > Poaceae > Poa > Poa pratensis. Next base: position 15,346,706 of record CAMZMU010000053.1, read on the forward strand.
TTGACTCTGTTTTATTGCCACGAAAAGGGAAAAGTCAAAAAACCTCTGAATGTGACTCTTTTTTGACCTTCCATGAAAACTACCATCATGAGCTCAACACACTACGTTGGTGTAATGGTCGACCTCATAAAGCCAGCTTGCAAGACAAAGTTCAACACCACACCGTGCAGAGACCTACAGTAAAATTCAACATCTTTATCTTGATTCTTCGGCAGAACCATGGATATACGAAAGACATGACTTTTAAAAAGAATTTTAAAAGGTTACCGGACCATCACAATTGACCCTATGCAGACGTACTACGAGATTATGTTTTGGAGCGGCAAAGCACCATCTGAATGACAAAAGAGGTGGTGCAAATGCAACAGCTACAGATGTGATAAAATTCGGGAATTTCCAGAGGAAGTACATATGATTCTGGAGATGTTAGGCTGACAAACTTGAAATGAAAAACAAATAGCATGATCAAGGGGCAAAATCACATTCTGGATGAGTTAGGCTCGAATTTATTCTGGACTTACAGGTCCAACATAACTCGAAAGGGCCTTTCTACCTTCCAGATAGATACCGAGAGATTCACCACAGACGCCTCACTTTTCTGACTTTTTCCTTTAGGCTGGACCTGAACTTCCAGCAGTTTTTATGCCTGAAGTTTCGGCCACTCTATCTGGATGAATACAACATTAGTGGCAAATTTCAGGCGTGTAACTTTGCTTACTTGCCACTAGCAACATAAGATAAAAAGTGGATTTCGTAGCAAGATGCACTGCATATGCCAGCTCAGAAAAAAACATGGAACTCTAGCAGCCTTGTTACGAACAGAGCCATTCAGAGTTTCAGATCCATTGACTAACTGAGGAAGCCGGATTCAGAAAATTCATGAAGTAAAACAACTGCATAAATTGTAATCCACACATGATAAGGTAGCCTCTTCCACTTGACAAGGTGAACAAAAAAAATGGAGAAACTAGTGAAGTTAACAAAGTATGGAGACCCGCTATGAAAACAAACACTCATCGGGTATTATGTGTACGAATGGATTTATTTTTATTGTCCGTAGGAACAATAATTGCTGAATGGTTCAAATGTACGAATTGGAGGTCTACAGAAGGAAAACATTGAAATTAAACATTTAACGCCCCTCTTGCATTGTCATGGTCATGTCATTTAGAGATATTTGCATGTTATCTCTTTGTTCTTCAGTTTCATTTTTCTGTTGCCTAAAATATAGGGGTTCCCTAGGAACAGGAAGCGGAGCTATTTCATTTCTAACATGAACACAGTGGATGACATTAGTGGCCTATCATTTGGATCGTCTTGAACACACAAGAGACCAATATGAATACATCGCATAACTTCATGAACTGGACAGTTCTCCACGATGGACGAGTCCACCAGTTCTCTTGCATTTCCATCTTTCCATAAGCTCCACGCCTAAAGCAATGAAATCATCAAGTTATTATGAGTGTTTTAGTTGTCGAAAACTAGATCATTTTGGTGCACTTACAAAGCTATAAGGCTTGGAAAGTCCATTATGAGATGGGATGAACTGATCTTTAGCCCGCTTACAATCTCCAACAGTAGAACACCAAAACTATATGTGTCAGACTTGACAGAAAAGGAGCCACCCATTGCATATTCAGGAGACATGTAACCACTGTTTGAGTTATTCCAAGACATTTTATTAATAAATCTGTAAAAAAATACCATGTTAAGCCTTAGCTGGTGCATATATCACTTACTATGTCCCAACAACACGGATAGTGTTCGCTTGCTGCACATTTCCTCCAAAGATCCTTGCCATACCAAAATCTGATATTTTAGGGTTCATTTCTGCATCTAACAAGACATTGCTTGCTTTGAGGTCTCTATGAATTATTGTTAACCTTGAATCTTGGTGGAGATAAAGAAGGCCTCTCGCTATCCCTTTAATTACTCTAAACCGGGTCGGCCAATCAAGCACATAATTTCTTGTAGCATCTTCCAAGACCAGTGCAAAATGAAATGCATCGTGAGTCATCATGAATTCAGTTAATCTAAAAATATTTTGCGAGACGTGACCATAAGTCAGAACATACCAAAAAGAAAGGCATCCAAGCTTTTGTTAGGTAAATATTCATAGACTAGTAACTTCTCATCTTCATGAGTGCAGTAACCAAGAAGCCTGACCAAGTTCCGATGCTGCAATTTGGCGATCAGAACCACTTCATTTCTGAATTCATCGACTCCTTGCCCGGAACCTTTACTAACGTTTGATAGCAACCGCCTTGCCATCTCCAAACAATCCCTACATCAGCACAGGATTCTTCAACCGAATCAGATAATGGGAAAAATAAACTCCTACGAAGATTGTCAAGCTAAAACCTCTTCTTACCTTGTAAACATTTCCAAAACCACCTTTCCCAAGCACGTTGAAGTCCGCAAAATTGTCTGTTGCAGTAATAATGTCTTTGAAGCAAAATGAGGAATTTCTACATTTTCATTGTCAAGTTCGCTGGGCTTGGATTTTAACGAGAGTTGTCGTGTACGCCTTGTTCTGAATTTCCTTGATTCGTCGTTTGGCTGACAGGAATGCTTTCGTATCAATATTTTTTTACAGATATCTAATGAACATTGTATCCTGAAAAGTGAGGTAAATCTTGTTCTACCTTTTGACTTGCACATCCACACAAGGAAGATGCATGTGAGTATCAGCAGACTAGCCAATACTGGGAGTACAACCTTCAGTACGTTACTCTCCTTGTCAGCTGCAGAAAACCAAAAATAGACCAGCAAGAGAATGCCACTTTCAAAATTTAACATCCATTTCTGGCAAGTGTTATTTTTTCATTGTGATTGTCCTAACGGCATCTAGCATTCAACATAAAAGGCATTGATTACACCGTACAATCAATAGGCACATGAAGAAAGATAAGTACCTGCTGAACTGGCAAGACGGAGGTACAAGTTCTCACCACTACCATCACTATACTTCCCAGTGTCAACAAGCTCTCCCACCAAATCAAGCACCTTGACTGGTCACTGTTGTGCTGCCATTTCTTTGGTTAGCATAAGCATACGCAGAGCAAGAGCAACTGCGGTTGCACTCTGCTGCGCATTGGTCAAAGCTTCTGTTCCTGACGTACACAAACTTATCAGGTGTCTTCATGCCACTCAAGGTCAAGAAACTATCTCCACCACCGCATTTAGCTCCTCCTTTCTCCGGCACCCTTGGGAGAAGTTAACACCATCAGGCTCGAACCCACTGAGGCAGTTGCATTTCGGAACCGTTCCAGTGTCATCGCAGTAGCCAAACGGACCACAAGCGGCGTAACGGTCGCAACTAGGATTGGGCCGCTTTTGAAAACCTCCAAGAAGACAAGTTGCTGTTCCACTCCTGGAATGTAAACAGGCCGTATATGCAGCACAATGCGCATGCTTGGAGAGCCATCGGAGACCGTGAACATCATGTAAAACAAACCCCCTCTGTTGACAATTGTTTGAGATAGGATGAAACCAGTGCTGCTTTGATACAGGCAGAGACCAATGCACCATCCCATGCAGATCTGCGCCAATACGGTCTCGTCCATTCCAGATGATAACCTGAAGGTCCGAGCTAGAGTCACCGCCCATGGAGTAGTCGCTGGTGGTTGGGTCATCAGGGCCCCTCCAAGCAACGAGGCGCGTGTAAGATGATCGTTTGTGCTCAGCGGCAAAGTCATGCCGGGGAGGATTGTGTCAGTTGGGTAAAGGAAGCTCTGCCATATGTCCGTGCCGTTCGGCAACCGTACAACCAAGTTTCCAGAGTCCAGCAGTATAGCAGCAGTTCCAGTGGTTCCAGATGTGAAGTTGTTCATGGTTGTCCAGAGAGTGCTGCCTTTGGAGTCAGATAAGACAAGGTCAGAGTTGTTGGTTAGAACCAAATTCCCGGGAGAACTACCTGTGATCGGGCGGTCGCGGTTAGCAACCCACACATATGTACGCTCGGGGATGTTGTTGTACCATATGCCGATGTACGAGTTTGCAGTAGAGTTTGTCGGGTTGAAGAAGCCCAGAGCAAAGACACCACCGCTCGACACGAGCTTGTCGCCGGTGGAGAATGGCTTGGCAGGAGTAAGGCGGTCATCAGATTTGCCGAAACAAATCAGTGATAGGAGGATAAAAACAGGGAGAGGGGTCATGCCTGCAGCCTGCTTGTGAAGGGCAAAGAAAGAAGAATTCTCCAGACAGAGCCAAGGAAGGAGAAGGAGAATGGTATGAAGATGGTTAGTGTTGTGTTGGAGAAAAGATGGTAAGTATTGTTTGCTTGGACTCGTGGATGATCTGACGCCAGGAGATAAGCAAGGGTGGAAACGCTGCTCTGACTTGTGTGGTTTCTGTTGAAAAATAGCCCATCAGCCATCACATCTGCTGGAGTTGAATGTCCAGCTTCCCTGGGACGTTGATGATTCTAGGACCACACAAGGTGCAAGAGTGAGCAAGTATTATTCAGCATTGTCTGCCGGTCTTCGTGTGGAATTGTACATCAAGAAATATCTAACTGTCTACAGTTCCGGCTCTATTGTCTGCATCAGGGACTGAGAAACTGACCTGTGTCCACTTGCAACCATCCATGGACACAGCGTTGGGCTGAGACGCGGCCGTCACAGTCGCCACGGTCACAAATGAGCGCCGGTGGTGCAGGGACTTCTAACTTGGAAGGAAAGCAGACAAATTGACACTGGAATCGTGCCTTTCAGAGATGCAATTATACTACACAAAAACACAAAAGGGGATAAGATGTTTAGAAGCGTCTTTTGCGCTTGCGAACACATTACAGACACTGAAATAATACCTTAGCGTTCTTGCCTTGATGAACACATTGCAGGACACTAGAACAATACCTCCGTTGTACTTTCTGAATTCCAACTGCATTATACAGTTGCACACCTACCAAATATTGCACAGTACATAAGACTCGAAGGCACATATAGCTGGTGCTGCACATCTACCGTCCTGCTAGCGTCGTCAGGCTCGCGCTGTTAACAGAGTTCTCCCTTGCTTCTTCGGCTTCACGTTGCCTTCCGGTGATATACAGGCTGTTCTGGTGTTGTGAGTGGCATGGCCTCGCTGTCCAGCATAGACATGACTGACGACATGAGTGGCCTGGCACCTGGGCTGTCCTGGACACACAAAAGACCGATATGGATGCACAGGGACACTTGATGCAGTGAGAAGCTATCCAGAAGCACCTTGTCCAGGAAATCCCTTTCGTTTCCATCTTTCAGTAAGTTCCATGCCTGAAACACGATCAATGATAACAAGTTAGTACTACTATCTGCGACGGATTGTGTTCACATTGGTCAAATTTCAAGCATTTGGGCACTTACATAATCTATAAGGTTTTGAAATCCCCTATAAGATGATGAGGCGAGCTGATCTTTAACCCACTCACAATCTCCAGTAGCAAGACACGTAGCTATACGCGTCAGACTTAACAGAAAAAATGCCTTCCAGCGCATATTCAGGTGACATGTAACCGCTGTTTAAACAGTTTCACAAGCAATTGCACAAAACATAGTTAAATTTTTTTTGAGAAAATTGAACAATAATTGATTAGTTAAAGCACATACAAAGTTTTTTAAGGATGTTAGTATACTACATGAGTTAGTACTCACTATGTCCCGACAACATGTCTAGTATTTTCTTCTTTCTGGTTGTCACCAAAGATCCTTGCAATGCCAAATCTGATATTTTGGGTCTCATCTCGACAACCAACAAGATGTTGCTTGCTTTGAGATCTCGGTGAATTATCGTCATTCTTGAATCATGTGGAGGTATAGAAGTCCTCTAGCTACCCTTTGATTATGCTAAACCTTGATGGCCAATCAAGCATAGGCTTCTTAGCATCATCTGCATGCTGGCCTACTGGGAACAGGGTGCATGAAGCCATGTTAGACTTAACATCAGGCAAGCTCCTTTGTTCAACGCAAGAATCATTATACAAGATTAGGACATACCAAATAGGTAGTAGTCTAAGCTTTTGTTGGTAAGTATTCGTAAATAAGAAGCTTCTCATCTCCACGGATGCAGTAACCAAGAAGTCTAACTAAGTTTCTGTGTTGCAGTTTTGCGATGAGAACTACTTCATTTCTAAATTGTTTATTCCTTGCAGAACACCTGGTAAGCCTTTAATAGCAACTTCTTTGCCACCTTCCAGTGTTCCCTACGTGGTTGCATAATTCTGATTAATAATGAAATATGCCTTTCACTACCATAATTGTCAAAGTGAAATTTGTTACCTTGTATACTATGCCAAAGCCTCCTTTTCCAAGCACATTGGAGACAGAGAAACCATCGTGGCAGGGATGATATCTTCAAAGCTAATCTGCAAAAATTCTGAATTCTGATTGCATATTTCATCAGAATTGGCCAGTTCTGGTATCGCAAAATTCATGGGTCCATTGGTCTGGTGCTTGCCTGTGAGGAATTAATATTGCTTACATCAAACAATAATGCATTAGCATTAAGATGGCAAGAAGTTGCATATATATTGAATCTTGTTTAACCTCTCGACTTGCGTAGCCAGAAAAGATAGATGCACACAAGTATCGGTAGACTTGCCATGATAGGGAGTGCGATCTTCAGCGCACCAGTCTTGCTTTTACTGACTGCAAAGGACAACAGAGAAAATATTTACCATTCACAAACTCGATTGAAGAAGTGTGTATATCCAGGTCAACTATTGGTTTAGGTGGGCGGAGAGAGAAAAGAGATATATACTGCATGTTATATTGTATCTTTTCATAAAACATGGACTATTGTACAAAAAATAAGTACTGGGAAGCAAGTTGTATGTAGTGCAAAATTGGCCAAGGTCACCAACAAGCTAGCATATAGGATTACAAGCATGACAATATTTAGCAGATGAAATGGTAAACTCAAAAGGCTCTGATGAGGAGTCGAAGAGGATTCTGAACGTTATATTTATCTTCTCATAAATATTTACCAGCAGAATGACAGAATTATAGAGAAGTGGAATCTGAAAGTACGGCTAATTTTGATGCAAGGTAAGGAGAACACGGTTGGTAATACTAAACAGACCGGAATTAGTTTGACTGGTGTACAAACAACATATATCAGTCTTAAGTTCTATTATCACAGTCCAATAGTAAAGTGCCTAAGAGCATCCACAATGCACGAACGCTTGATGAGACGCTTAAAGAATAAAATAAATATCACGGAAGGAAATTGCGCCAGAGAGCTTGTTTCAGACGCTTGACTAACTCCTATTTAGACGCCACAGGTGAGAAAAAACGAGGGTCAGGCTTCCAGTAAAAAAAAGGCAGCATCGGATGCCAGGGATTAAACGTAGCAACCGCCGTCAGACCAGGATTCTGATCCTGGCGTCTCCTATTTAGCGCCGCGTTGTGGATTTAGACAGCTAGTAAACTTAGCGGTATAATTTTTAGTAGCCACATTAATAAATTTACATTTATAGACAATCAATCATAGTTTGCAAGCAATAAGGTGGGAAATGAGCAAATACCGGATGAACTGGGAATCCTGAGGTACAGATTCTCCCCGAAACCATCACCACGCTTCTCCGTATCAACAAGCTTCCCATCCAAACTAAGCACCTTGGATGGTCAACAGTCGCGCCGAGACTATCAGGTTAGCGTAAGCATATGCTCTCAGGTTAGCGTAAGCATATGCGGTGCATGAGCAGTTGCGTCTGCATTCTGCTGTGCATTGGTCGATGCTTCTATTCCTGATGTAAACAAACTTATCAGGCGTCTTCATACTAGGCAAGGTAACGAAATCATCTCCTTACCACAAAGCAGCTCCTTCTTTCTCTTACATCCTACGGAAAAGTTAAGACCATCAGATTCAAATCCATCGAGGCACTTGCAAGTTGCAACCCCCTCTGTGGAATCACAATAGCCGAACGGACCACATGAGGCATAGCGGTGACAGCTAAAACCGGGGAGCTTAAAGAAATCCTGCAAGATGATGAGTTGCTGTTCCACGTCAGAATTTGCAGCATGCCTGTGTAGTTCAGCATTATGCGCACGCTTGGTGAGCCGTCAGAGATGGTGTAGGTCAAGTAAAACTCACCCCCTCTGTTTACAATGTTCTGGGTCATGCTAAGATTATTGCTCTGATACATGGCATAGTCTGCTACACCGTTCAACGCAGCTCTGCGCCAGTATGGTCTTGTCCCATTCCAATAAAGAACTGGAGGCCGAGTCACCACCCAAGGAGTACTCACTACTAGATGGATCATCAAGGGCCCCGGCGACGAGGTGCATGGAGGTGCTTTTGCTCAGTGGTAGACACATACCCGGGAGCATTGTGTCGGTTGGGTGATGGAAGCTCTGCCAAATATCTGTGCCATTCGGCAACCTGATGACCATTCCCGGAGTCCAGCAGTAGAGCAGCAGCGTGGACATCTCCAGCAGTGATGTTGTTCGTGGTTCTCCAAAGAGTGTGTCCTTCAGAATCCGACAGTACCAGGTCAGATCCATTGGTTAGAACCAACTTCCCAGGAGAGGTGCTGGTGATCGGGTTGTCGCGGTTAGCGACCCACACATATGTACGAACAGGTATGTTGTGGTACCATATGCCGACATACAAGTTTGTAGTTGAGTTTGTCGTGGAGAAGAAGCCAAGAGCAAAGATGCCACCATTTGAGATGAGCTTGTCACCAGGTGAGAGTGGCTCTATAGGCGGTCATAGGAGTTGCAGATACAAATCAATAACAGGAGAGAATAGGGAGGAGAGTCATGCCCACCAGGCCTTCTGCATATGCTTGTGAAGTAAAATGTAAGGAGATACTACGAAGATGCTTCGGGCTGTTTGCTTGGAGGTTTCAAATACACGAGGTAGAAAGCCGAAACACGGCTCGGAGTTTTGGTATTCCTGCTGTGGCTTCTCACATTAGCATGAGTTATGTATCCAGCTCCACAGACATAATTCAAGGCTAGATGACAAAAGGTGCGGTGACAAGTGACACACACAGGACCACAAGAGGTAAGAAGATTATTATTCAGCACTGCTACTCGTCTCCGTGGCGAATCGAAGATCAGGAGAAATACTAGCACAGTATTGACAGTGTTGACTGACTGCATCAAGCAACGAGGAACAGACCTGCAGCGACTTGCTATTGCGGTCATCGCACGGCGGCCGTCACAGTCGTCTTGAACAAATTAACACAGCAAAAATATTCAGGTTTCAGCATCCTTGCCGTCCTATGACAACAAGCAAGGGATCACAAGTACACAGTACTGCTACTGCACAACCAAACGAAAAGAAAAGGGGTGTGCTAAGAAATGAGTTACCGTCAGGTGGAGCTCCGAGTCTGACAGGGTAGCTCGCGGAGAAGCGCAGGGCGTGGGGGCTGATTTGGTTTTCGAACTTTGGTCTCTGGTGGGACGAACGCCGGCGATGTTGAGTGCGGCGCGGGCCATCGCTAGAAGCGGCAAGGCGAGCGGAGAATTGGGGAGAATGGCCGCCAGTGGCGCGATTCGCATGCTATCACGGCCCGTCCTGGGAGGTGAGGGAGATAAAAGATGAGTAGCAGGAGAGTGGGTATTGGCGGTGGAATCTCGGACAGCTCCGACGCCGGCGGCGGCGCTGGGTCAGCAGCGAGGTGAGCGGCGGTGACCGAGCGAGGTGAGGCAGTTGATAGTTGGACGTTCTATCGCGAGCACTATAACTCGCTCATTGCGAGCTGGTGCACGGACTCGCCCGCATAAGCTTTCGTTATGGGCCGGCCCACTGGGGCTTTGTTTTCGTTTTTTGTTTTTCTTCATCGTTTTTTTTCTGTTTCTGTTTCTTTTTTGTGTTTTCGGGTACCACATTATTTTTCATAACAAAATCTGAAATACTTTTAAAAATATGGAATTTTCCAAAAACCGATTTTTAACTGAATATTTTTTCAAAAAATCTGAACATATCTAAACATTTATGACATCTGAACATTTTTAAAAATTGTACTAACCTATTAGTGGGCCCAAGGCCATGCCAAAACGATGCGGGCGAGCGCACTATCTGCTTGAAGAGATGTATAGGCGATCCCCATTCTATTTCTCTTGTCACAATTCCTCTTTATTAATGGGCCTTTAGGTCGATATTGGGCATTTGATGACGCGAGTCTTTTTCTCCTGCTTGTTTGATTCGGTACCGTCACCTTCTTAAACAAACACCGTAGTGCATAGTTGTCAGATAATTATGTATATACTTTTATGAAGGAAAAAATCAAAACGATATTAATTTCGTGGTTATTGACAGAGCACGGACCCTCCCCCTCCTTTCCCCATCTACAGTGGAAGAAGGCGATTTTTGGGCTCTCCCCGTGCGACCAGCTCGCCGCCGGCGATCCGCTCGATTCCTCGCTCTCCGCGCCGCTCCGGCGGCGGGAGGACGGGGAATCGACGGATCCGGTGTGTACATAGCCTAGGTGTGCGTGGGGTGCTTGCCGGCGGCGCTGTGGAGGGCGGCGTGGCCGGAGAGGCTTTTGTCGGCGGCGGTCCTCTCCTCTCTCTCTGGGTGCTCCGGTGGAGGCTCTTGGCAGAGCTGCCGTCTTCTGCGCGCCTGCTGCTTCTCGTAGTCGCAGCGCGCTCCCCTCGAGCCACGTCCGTGATGGCGGTGCTGCCTCTTGTCTGGGGGGTTCTTCGTCCTCCGCCTCGGCGGTTGGAGGTGCTTTTGCTCAAGATCCGTGGGAGTTTGCAAGTGAGAAGCTCTTCTGCGCCGGCGATCTCGGTGGGTGCTGTGGAAGATGGGTGGCGTCTTCGTGTTCGTCTCCGGCGTGAGACGGCGAGGGCGAGCTGGCGGCTCGGAGCCGATGTCCGTGCAACGTCAAGATGCTGACGCCTGCGTCAGTTGGACTCTGCGGCGTCTCAACATGGTTGTTCGAGCTGGCGGCTTCGGTGCGAGGTGAGCTCGCCTCCTTCTTTCCCGGCGGCGTGCTGGCGGGGCTTGAAGGTGGTGTGCTGCTTGGTGGCTCCGTGTTCGCGTGCGTCGGTGCGTCTTGCCTCTGTTCGTGTGTGCTTGTTCCTCTTCTTGCTGATCTTGTACACGAACTCCCTTCAAAAAAAAAAAAAAAAAATAATTTCGTGGTTGAAGTTGAAGCAAGCTCTTGTCTCCAAATACCTGATTTTTGAACCTTGATCTCTCCAATCCTGTCTTTTTCGATATTTTTTGGCATACTCTCGTTTGCACGTTGGGATTAGCTGAAGTGGTAGGGATTAGGGGCAGATGGGTTAAGTGGGATTTGATACCACGGTGGGCTGGTCCAGCCTAGTAAAGGACCTACTCCCTCCGATCCGTTTTTTCTGTCGCCAGGAAACAACGTACATAGTACAAATCCATTGCTTGAGTCCCGACACTCTTTTCGGACAGGAGGTAGTACTTGTTTACGCCCACTTTCTTCTGGACACATACATCAATAGTTCACCAAAAATTTCCAGTAACCAATTTTTTACAAAGTGATCAAAAAATTCAACAATGAGGAGAGGCACGACACATGTATGTGAAGTGTGGGTATGGTCGCTCGCAACCAAGCAGGTGAGTTTTTGTTTGCCAGGGTGCTTGCTACTCAGTATCATAGACCCGAGGCGATGGAGCTGATTGCATGCAGGGATGCGATGTAAATGCAGCGGAAAAGGGTGTGGCTAATCTGGTGGTAGAGACAGACTGCCAAATGTCAAGAAGCTGCGGGACTCCAAGGCTGGGGAGCGCACAACATGTTATCATGATGCTAGAGATGAGATCGCTAGTGAGTATTTCCAGGGATTTAAGCTTCTTTTTGTTAGCCGTATTGCAAATAAAGTAGCTCATTGTAAGGCTAAAGAAGCCTTAGATTGAATTCTTTTATGAACTTGGATGTAATCCCTGCTATCTGGTTGCGCTTGTGCAATCAGAGAAGCTTCAGCTTATTGAATAAATGCCGGTGGCTTTAGTTGTCAAAAAAAAAAAAAAAAGCAAACCGGCTGTTGCGACAGCCGGTTGACGTGTAGGTTTGCCATATTTTTAGGCATTACAAATTATACAGAGCTAGATTTTGTCTATCTAGTGTTAACGCCAACTAAGATATCATATCATTCCACGAATATTAGTATGTGCAACCTTATATTGATATACAATTAAGAACCTGACACCCAAGTTACTATATCTAGCAACTAAGCAATATAAATTGATTTGGTAAGTAAGTAAAATAAATAAATTGATAATTAAAGATAAAAGTTTTTGAAACATACTGACGTGGGATCTAAGTTTAAAAATCTCACTGAAACATAATGGGAACCATATTAGCCGTTGAAGAGATAAAGTTTATAAATTTCGTATTCAAAAGGATCATTTAATGATGTCATGCCTGCATGTATTATTGTATTTTGGTTGCATTCATGTAGGGGGAGAGAAAGAGATTTAAATATTACTTATCTATACTTATTGATTTCTTTCCGTAGAGAGAAAAATAGGTAGGAAAATAAGTGGGTTTATTGTGACGTGATTAAACATCACACAAGCACGTTGTCCTCGACACAAACATCTCTTAAATAGAAAATAAAGTCAACCAATGTCTCGCTAAAACAGATATTTCTAAACGTATTTTAGTGCTAGATACATCCGTTTAGTGTCAATTAATGTGGCGGATTAGGACTAATAAATCACGTATATCAAGCTAGTAATTAAAATTCTTGAGATCAAAAGTTATTGTAGGAGTTATTTACTACATCCCGACAACATGTTTTGTATGTTTTTGTGCTCTTTTCCACCGAAGACCTCACCATTCATAACTTTACATTTGTGAGACTAAGAGGGATCATTCCGGGTTCTGTTAATTCATAATGAAACCAAACATCGTCCTTCCAGCATCCAAATGCCACAAGTTCTCAAGCAAAGTACTTAAACTACTTAAAGCTAAAAAATACCAAGTTTTCCAACCTCCCCAGCCTAGGCACTTAGCCCTAGCACAGCTCATCTATGACCAATACTACAAAAGCCATAAAAACTCTATATACACCTTGACGATTTCATCTCCCACCCTCCTTTGAATTGTTAGAAGGGATCAACTTACATCACCATGTGTATCGCCACATCATCTTATGGATGCTCATGAAGGTAAGCAAGAGAGGCTCGCCCACCATATTTCGTCAAGTGCTCGCAGCCCATGCGGCCACCCAGTCAAAGCTCCAGCATCTCAACTCTGTGCCATCGGCAAGCTCATGTGACTTTTAGTTTTGTCAACACTACTTCCATGAGGTCAACTCCCCTCTTCAAACACTCAACAAAACAGCAGAGGAAACTACATTAAGATGTAAGAATCTTTTATTGCAAAGCCCCTTAGAAGCTAGAGAAGTAAAATATACAATTCTAATCTGAAAAATCTCAAAAACAAGCTCCCACAAAGTTTTTGCAACAATGAACTCAAAAAACAAGTGGTAAACTAATTATATCTCCTTACAGAGTTCATATTCTATTACCTTTGGTATTCCTAGTCAAAAATTTGTTTTGTGAGAAGAGCCACATAAAACACGTGAAATTGTAGGAGGAATTTTCAAATACCACACCACATGCAGATAAACAGGTTGAACACCTCTAAAATTGACTATGGCATACATTGACTTCGAAAAATAAACACCATATGTTTCTTACTGCCAGATAAGTTGTTCCTCTTCCAAACTAACAGAGACTGACCGAGCTAATTCTAGGATCTCTCGCCACTAAACCATCATCTCCTCAGAGAAGGTCTCCTGAAATCACATATGAACTGTTCCCCATCCCAGAGGTCAGCGATTCTCCTGTTTGTTGGTTAGATACCATATAAATTATTCCGATAATGACAGGATAGAGGCGAGTTTCCAAACCAAAGATCCTCCCACGTTGCTTGGTTTCGTACCTCTTTGAATTTTCTCCATTCTTGAATCTTGGTGGAGATATAGAAGTCCCCTAGCTCCATTGACCATGTAGAATCTTCTTGGCAGTGTCTCCGTCCATCTTTTCTTGGCCAAACGAGCATATACTTCGTTGGATTATCTACCAACAAGATGTGTATACGAGCGCAATAAGTCGTTCATGTATCCAGTGACCTGCTTAACACATTTTAAGTAATAAAATGCCCTTTATCGGAAAATGTATCCATGACCTGCTACTTAAAAAAGAAAAATTACGACTTTCTTCTAGTATTGATGCTCTTGAAGCATTAGCAGAGGTTCGCCCCTTGTCTGCACAAGAGATTGAGCTAAGAGCCAGTCCAATGCGCAGATAGCGAAACTCCTGCGTGAAGAGGAGTTGAAATGGTATCAACGTTCCAAAGCCCAGTTCATCCTGAAGGTGATTCTAATACTAAATACTTCCATAGTATTGCAATGGCAGACATCGGAAGAAACGTATTTACTCTCTTTTGGATGAGGACAGAACGATTGAGGGTCATGATCAACTAAAGTCGTACATTACTAAGTATTATAAAGGCTTGTTCGGGGCCCCAGAGGAAGGAAACTTCTCTATGGACGAGTCTAGAACAAGTGATATCCCCCAGGTTTCAGAGGAGGAAAACAACCTACTTACACTCCATACTCGGAGGATGAAGTAAGGACGGCGGTTTTCCAAATGGAAACACACAAAGCCCCTGGCCCAGATGGGTTTCCCCGCGGAGTTCTTCAGAACTTCTGGACATTATCAAGCCAGACCATGGAATTGTTCAGTTCTCTGCATGACGGACAACTTGAGTTGTTTTCGTCTGAACTTTGGTGAAATAATTTATTACCTAAGATTAATGAAGCAGAAAGGATTCAGCAATATAGACCTATCTGCTTACTTAATGTTAGTTTTAAAATATTCACCAGGTCGCGACGCTAAGACTGAACAAGGGGCAGACCATGTAGTACGTCCGTCCCAAACCGCTTTTTGAAAGGTCGCAACATCCTAGATGGGGTGGTAATCTTGCATGAAACGGTTCACGAACTACATACCAAAAATTGAATGGGTGATTCTGAAAATTGATTTTGAAAAAGATTATGATAAGGTTAAATGGTCCTTCTTCAGCGGACCCTCAGAATGAAAGGTTTTTCTGATGAGTGGCGTGCGTTAATTCATAGTTTTCGTTCGGGTGGAAGTGTAGCCATAAATCAATGATGATGTTGGCAAATACTTCCAGACCAAAAAGGGGCTTAGACAAGGTGACCCATTATCGCCAATATACTATTCAATATAGTGGCAGATATGTTAGCAGTCATGATCGAACGTGCAAAGTCTGATGGTCAAATTGAAGGGGTCATACCCATCTTGTTGATGGTGGATTATCCATTCTTCAATATGCTGATGACACAATCCTCTTTATGGAACATGACATTGAGAAAGCTAGGAATCTTAAGCTGATTTTGTCAGCCTTTGAGCAATTATCAGTCTTAAGATAAATTTCCATAAGAGTGAATTGTTTTGCTTTGGCGAGGCCAACTCAAGCATCCGTATACGCTGATCTATTCGGTTGTGCGCAGGCCAGTTTCCGATTAGGTATTTGGGCATTCCGATTCATTATCGGCGCTTAACAAATGCCGAATGGAATTAGTAGAGGAGAGACTTCAAGTTCGTTTAAATAGTTGGAAAGGTAAATTATATCCTTGGTGGAAGATTGGTCCTCATTAATTCAGTGTTAACCAACATGGTGCTGTATATGTTATCATTCTTCCAAGTACCAAAAGGAATATTAACTCGGTTGGATTATTTCGATCGAGATTCTTTTGGCAAGGTGATAGTGAGAAAAGAAAATATCATCTAGCCAAATGGAGTGTGGTTTTGCCGTCCTAGAGACCAAGGGGCCTCGGTATTCATAATCTTGAGATCAAGAACAAGCCTTACTTGGTTAAATGGTTATTTAAGCTTCTTTCCGAAGAAGGGCTTTGGCAAACTCTCCTTAGAAGAAAGTATGTGGGCTCGAAAGCATCTCCCAAGTTGTGTGGAAACCTGGGGACTCGCACTTTTGGGCCGGCTTAATGGCAACGAAAAAATTCTTCTTTCCACACGGGTCTTTTACTATTCAGGATGGATCTGAGATTAGTTTTGGAGGATATTTGGATTGGACGAGAACCGCTCCGTGTTCAATATCCAGCCTTGTATAGTAATTGTGAGACACAAAGGCGATACACTGGCCAAGGTGTTGAGTTCTTCTCCACCGGATGTGTCGTTCAGAAGAAGTCTTTTTGGTCCTAGGCTAGCATCCTGGAATGCTTTGCTAAATCGGCTGGATTCTATTCACTTGACACAAGGACCGGATAAATTCCGTTGGAATGTCACCAAGAATGGCAAGTCTCGGTTGACTCCATGTATAAAATCTTGATCCAACCTGATATACCGGTAGATAATAATAAGAAAATTTGGATGATGAAGATCCCGCTAAAAACAAAGGTTTTTGCTTGGTATCTTCGTCGCGGAGTAATTCTTACAAAAGATAACCTTGCAAAACGCAATTGGCATGGAAGTAAAAAGTGTGTCTTTGTCATCAAGACGAGACTATTCAACACTTATTTTTTCAGTGCAGTTTGCCTCTTCTATATGGTCAGCCATCCAGATAGGCTCTACCTTATACCCTCCACATAGTGTCTCGAATATTTTCGGGAGCTGGTTGAATGTGTGGATCCTAGGTTCAAGATGCGTATTAAGGATGGCAGCGATGCCGTGATATGGTCGCTATGGCTATGTAGAAATGACAAGGTTTTCAATGACAAAGTTGTTTCCTTTATGCAGGTTATCGACCGGTGCACAGCTACGGTTCGTTCTTGGCTTCCGCTACAGCGTGTGGAGCATCGGACCTGGTTTCCGAGGCGATGGCGCGCTTGGAGGCTGTGGCCAGGGAGCTGTTCTCGCACCATGGATGGCAACATGATCTACGGAATGCCCTCCTCTACCATAGGCGCTCTTACAATTTCTCATTATGATATGTAATTCGCCTTTTATTTTATCGTTATGTGGTGACTGTTGAACTTGTGAGGCTGTGTGCACCTTAGCTGTGCAGAGGCCGGGTGTAATACTTAAAACTCTTTAAGTAATAAAAACTCCCTTATCGGAAAAAAAAGTAATAAAATGCCTTTATCGAAAAAATTGTATCCAGTGACCATCTAGTGTCCAGTGAGGCGTTAATGCAAGTTATTGGAGACATAGAAGTTCCCTAAACAGATCCACCAAGTATTGAGTTTCTAACAAGTTGTTGCTGATACACAACGAAATATGATCGGCACGTTTTTAAACAGAGAAAAAAAACTGACGTGGCTAGAATAATAAACCTTTAGAAACAATCAATGATTTGACGTAGCTCTGAACTTTTGTGATAACGTATGATCCACGTATATACTGCCGTTATTCTCACGCTAGGCGGAAGGAAGAGAGTCCTATCCTATGTGTGCATCGCGCGTGTGTCGGCAAATCACGATCACGCGGGGGAGCCGCCGTTGCTGCATGCTCTGCGTACACATCGATCACGTTCCGATCATAAGTTGCGGCGCGCGGCTACATATCTCTTTACCCCGGACCGCAGCCGTTCTCTCTCTGATCTCGGTCGAATCCTCATTTCGTTTTCTTCCTCTACCGGCGATTGCGTTCTATAACGATTCTAATCATCCTCCCGCCGTCGCCATCTAGCTAGCTTATTCGTCTTGGATTCATGGATTATCTGCAGCTCTATATATCCCGCGTGTTGTATAGTCTGGCCGGCTTCTGTCGCAACGGACGTGCTCACGTGCTGTGCATACGCGCATGCAACATCCATCCTAGCGGATTCGGTCCGTCTTTTCCCTCGGCTATTCCATATTCACTAGTTAGTATGCACGTGCAACGCACGACTTTAACTATACAAACATGTAGTAAATCATTTGTCATGATCACAATTAAACATAGCAATATCTGGCAGAAGTAATTTCAATAAAAATATCTGGCAGCAAAGTGATAGGATGATGCAGAGGCTGGGGCTTTTCCCCTTTTCTAAAAATAAATCAATGAAAGTGATAGGTATGCAAGTCAATATCCCTATTGGGTCGGCTTATATTAGAAGGCATCATATATTGATCCCCTACGACTACGAGCTGTGTGTTGGTCTTTCCCCCAAGGAAACATAGCAATTCGGCTAATAGTAGAGATGTTGTTGTTGTGTTTACCTTGTTTCTTTTTCACTTTTTGCAAAGGCTCCAAATGATATACGGGAAATCAAATTAGCACACGGATGAAAATCACTCTTCCTATGTTGCAGCTATTTTGGTGTTTTTTTCCAATAAAAAGAGCACACGCATGCATGCACAAATTGCCACCTCACGCTGACACCATGCTATTATTGCTGAGGTTTAGTGCCATTTCATTGAGCACTACAACACCTTAGATCTACTTCGTTGATAGGGGCACCCCAAACCAACTGGTTGGGTTCCCTTGTCTCACAGCGCCACATATATAAAGAGGATAATGTCACAATTCTTTGATAGAGAGGATGATCCACGACCACCGCCGGCCACCCAATGGCAGTGCTGGCGTCCATGAGCCTACGGCAATGCTACTGCACCCGTACAACACACTATACATCTTCCACGACTACATCCATGGGCTAACCACTAATGGCCTCTACTGATTCATGTCATTGCTTGTCCTTCTCGCCAAAGAGGTGTTCTAGTGACGAGATTATGATCCTCTTCAGTTTCACCGTGAAGCATCTATCTATTATATACTAAAAGCAAAATGAGGAAATTTTTTGAGATACACGTTAATCCACATCATTCAAATTATATTAACCGTTAGATCTAATATTCATGACTAAGATTTTAAATCATAGCCACGAGATTTATGTAACAAATATAACACACGTATTTAAGTTAGCGCAACACATTGATCCAACAGGTAACACACATTAACATGCATGCGTTGGGTCCAACTGGTCACGTAACTCACGTACACATGAGTTGGATCCATCGCGATTTAGCTTTTTTCTTACCAAAGTTTTAGCTAGATTGGCCCAGCCCTCACGTGCAAGCCACGGACACGTGCTGGTCCGTTTTTTTTTTTTGATAAGGAGTATATATTAATATCGCGAAGATACCAATTACACCCAGCCTCTGCAACAACGCATTGCCCTAGCGGCCACACGGATGCACACAACCCAGAATAAGAAAAAGAATTATAAAAAAGAAAAGTTCCGCTACGGTGATCTATTCCTTGTAGCGACAGACCTAACACCACCAAAAACAGCACCAAAAGATTCCGTATGTCTGTATGCATACATCCATACGTACTGGTCCGTATGGATGTATGGATAGATTCCGTGTGTTCTGGCCGGCCGCAAATGAAAAAGAGTCCAGGTTTCGTATTAAAAAAAGATTCATGTGAAATACGAAGATTATAGTATGAAATTGTGTAGTAACTTTTTTTTTAGAAAAAACAAAGAAAATCGTATTTTGGCGGAAAAAACATATGATCTCAATGAATTGCACGGAAGAGATATTTTGGGCTGTAGAAACTGGCAAGTATATATTAACAAATACACACGAACATGTACAATACTATTTCGTGCACAAAAGGGAAATATATAATATAGAAATATTCGAATGCTGGCTTATTTATTTTGTCATGTTAATTTACACGTGTTGTTCTTATGAGAGAGAGAGAGAGATTGAATTTCAACATTGATATAAGGATTTTCATTTAAAAGTACCAACATTATTTTAAAAAAAATTATGAATGTCTGATGATCATCTTTGTTTTAGATTTATCATTTTCGTATGATAAGAAAATAAGTTGCAAAATAAAGGCGATCAGTGCAATGCGTACGAAGGTAAATATGTCGTTTGTTCCAACCTATGAGGATAAGACACCATCTCATTTTCTTAGAAAATAGCTTGAAATTTACACGTTCATTTAAATATTTTTTATAAAGATTTAGCACAAGACATGCATGGAGCTATACGTTATAAGCCCACGGTTTTCCAAAAACAAATGCACGTGGGTTTTCAAAAACAAAGGAACATGTGTTGTTTTCACATCTAAGCTTTAAATATCAATACAATGTAAAACTATAGGGAAGATTCACACAATTCTCTCAAATATAATAGTATCTAACAAAGTTGGCTGACATTGCCGTAATTCTAGAGCTGCACAGTCGTTTAATTTTAGCAATATTATCCATAATTTAAATGCTACAATGTAGTCGAAGTGCATGTAAGGTTTCATTTTTTCGCGGCTAAGATAATAAGCTAAACCGCAAAAATGTGGATCCTAGAAGCTAGATCCAAGCTATGAGAAATATTTAAACCCATACTGAAAGTTTAAGCTATGCATTTCGAAATGGTCAGTGAAAATGTTATGTATATTCAATACAACTAGAGTAAAGAGAGAAACAAAATGGGGACGAGTTAAAATGAAAATTCTCAATATATGTTTCTCCTACCTATAATGTTCTGTGTTCTAGATGTCATATTCTGCATGACAGAATATGTTCACCCCATATATATTTATTATACATAAGATCAACCAAACGGAATCAAGTATGCACACTACCAATTAATAAAACGGAAAAGAATGACAACTAACTGTCAATTCCTAGAGAATATCAGAATCATTTTCAACAACAAAAAAACCTCGATTGACAACGTCCAAGTAACACAATGGTTCTTCAAAGCAAACTTGGTAACATGAACCGAACCACACACACGTCCACTGTTGTTGCATCCAAGAACTGCAGGGCAAATAAGGGAATTCCACTCGTGTGCTGCAGCTATATAACTGTATTTGTCTACTGATGTACTGTTAGTATATTTGAAACTATGAAACATAAACTTTATTTTGTTTCTTATTCTTAAAATTGATAGGAGACATAACTGGAATTTGCAAACATGTAGATTGATGAAGGTGCCACAAACAATGCTGTCCATAGCATCATAGTCATGTTTCATGACATGAACAAATAGAAGTGAGCGAGAGTGTATAAATATTAGGTTGAGGGTGAGTTTAGTAGGGAGAGTTAAATCATGAAAATCAAATAATCAACTTAAAGTACTAGATAGTACGAGGATGGTGCAAGGAACGATAATAACCTTGATAATAACCTTCTGACTGGCTAGAGTTTTGTGGCGCAGTTAAAAATATTATTATTTTTAATTACTTGAAGTGAATTGGTGATTGATTAAAATGCTCAAACTAAGTATGTTTGTTTTGTAAATTTAGTATGTTGACATGAACATGTGCCATCTCTCCCATAAACTTTTTTGAAACTTTTAATTCCGTGTAGTTAGTTTTACAAGAAAAAAATAAATATGTGACAATGAGGAGTACAATGATGATTGGGGGGAAGGGCGTAAACATATATAGAAGTAAACGGCCCTATAGAACATGTGACATGGTATTTTTTGATAATGCCAACATACCTACTCTGCCATAAAATTAAATACGCATGTGGTATTTTATCTACCATAATTTTTATATGACCGTTTATGATTTAGATTTCCGTCTTTCAGTATCTATGAAATCACAAATTCAGTTCATGAACATATTCAATACGCCAAAAACAATGCCCTCGCATTTGCGAGGGCCACCTTGCTAGTTATGTCTAACAACTCAAAGCTCCGTCAACACCATGCACAACCTTGCGTCCGTCGTTTAGATTTCAAAGTAGTCAAATTGTATTGGACGGGTGTCCTGTAAGGAAAAGAGCTTGTATCCTTTGTCACCGTAGGTTCAGATTTTGTTGAGAGGGAGGTATAGATTATAACCCCAAACGTCTACTGTAGGTATGAAGGCTTGAGATGGACCTTTACAGAAAGTTAGATTCCAAGTAGAAACCCCCAAAGTACGAGAATCATATCAAGTCTTTTGAGGTCCCAACAGTCGTTCGATTGCAATATCCAAACTCTGGCGGCAACAGTTTGGCCGTCCGATCAGAAATCAGGGAGCGGCAACGCAACAGGTTCCACGATGTCACATCTCGAAATCTTTCAAGTTATGATTAGCCTAGGATCGGCTAAAAGGCAGACGTCGTATCTTTCGAAAAAGTAGTCAATACTGAAAGTGTATGGGGGGGAATTCATTGAAAGCTAGCTAGCCCTACAAATAGCAGTGCACTGCTGCATATACCGTATATCGATCACCAAAGCTTATCCCGTAGCAGTACTAGCTAGCCACGTACGTACGACTAAAACCTAAGCAATTAAGCTTGAGCAACAGGCGCGGCCGGCGGCGAGCATGTCGAGGGATCCGCTGATCGTCGGGGGGATCGTCGGCGACGTTGTCGACTACTTCGACGCGTCGGCGCGGATGAGGGTGCTGTACGGCAACCGCGAGATCACCAATGGGTCCGAGCTGAGGCCGTCGCAGGTGGTGGATCAGCCAACGGTGAAGATCACAGGACGATCCGGATCACTCTACACTCTCGTGAGTGGTTGCTCATACATTACTAAAAAAATACAGACCTCGGGCGTATGTGTTCATACTCATGCATGCACACGCGTCATTTGTTGCCATGTTTTATTTGTTGCTACTACTCCATGAATATGCCTGCATGAATAATGTTGCCATGCATGTTTTATTTGTTACTAGGTGATGGTAGACCTGATGCACCTACCCCAAGCAACCCTTCCCACAGGGAGTACCTCCATTGGTACGCGCATGCTGGCTAAGCTAGCTTTACCTGACCTCCTATCATTCGTTATTTTATGCATATATACTGCCAATTAAGCTCACTGTTTCGGTTTAATTCTTGCATACATATATATAGGTTGATCACAGACATACCAGAAGGATGTGATGTGAGCCGTGGTAAGAAATTAATTTACAGAGAGTCCATATATATCATGTCAATTCTCCTCCCCAACTGTCATATAATTTCCTGACCATTTACAAATCGCGTTCTCGTGTGCAGGAACTGAGGTGGTGGCGTACGAGAAGCCGCAGCCGACGGCGGGGATCCACCGTTTTGCGTTCGTGGTGTTCCGGCAGGCGGCGCGGCAGGCGATCGACGCACCAGGGTGGCGCTCCAACTTCATCACGCGGGACTTGGCGGAGTGTTACAGCCTCGGCGCTCCAGTCGCCGCCGCCTACTTCAATTGCCAGAGGGAGCGCAGCTGCGGGGGGCGTAGGTGGGCGTAGGTACAGGTGAAGCTCAGTATGTACGTGCCTGACGACATGCGATCGCTCAACCCAGAGATGTGTCACACACAAAATAAATACATACCTAAATAATCACGTGTAGGCCAGCTAGCTAGCCTCTTCCAAAGCTTCAATAGATAAGTATGTGGTATTGTGCACCTGATGCATGCCCATAAGCATCTAATTAGCCTCTATATATGTACTTTTGTTGGCAAAAGATAATGCTCGTGTTCCCTGGCAGAAGTATAATAGCCTGTTCTACACAAACCCGAGTCAATTTTAGTTTCCGTGTCTATACACAATTGGAGGTAATATTCAATCCAATTTGGAGGCCCTATTATAAAACCCCCCTCAGTCGATTTTAAGCCGAAACTAGCGATGTAATCAGACAGTTCAGATCAGAATTTTTTCGTTGCCATATCATCTTCCATGTTTTTCACCGGATTCGAAGTGGAACAGATAATGACCGTTTGCAGATGCAGATGTTTGATATACATTTGAGGAACGAAAGCACAATGAACTCAGGCGGAAATAAAACTATTCGGATAAAATAAAACCACTTCAACACAATCTCATATAATAAATAATGGTAACAAAATATAATGACTAATACAATATGGCCACATGAACAAAAGTAGGTTTCATATAGATGCAGTAATGCAATCACAGGGCTAAGGTATAATGCACACATGCTTCAATAGCCAACTAGCCTAACAACGTTTTACTTTATAGTCTTTACAATGAGTATGTAAGTTAGTTGTCATTAAACGGACAAACTCAACAACTCACTAACTACTAACCGTGGTCGACTGCTAACAATGCTAGATTAGCTGAGTTTTTAGTAGAAAAATCAGAGTATTCAATTTAAAACCATCATATACTACTAATTAGTTTACGGATAATACATATCTTGAATCTATTAGACATATCATATGTAATACATACCGTATCCTTGTGCCAATCCAAATATGGATATCCCGATGTGTTGAATTCTTTCAAAATGCATATGGATCCTTTAAAATGGATTTGATGCGAAATTATCCTTTTTGTTACATCCTACGGAAAATCGACTACAAATTTGGAGAGTCGGACCTCGGTTTTTGGATTTTAAACCGGATGTAGAAATCCAAAGTCAGTTTCATTCCATAACTAGAATTAGGCTCAAATTTTTATTTTAATAATTTTTTTTACATGACCATCACCAAACTCAGCATGAGTGCAATTTTGCAAAACATTACTAGTCAAGATCATCTCTATATATCACATAACAAATTCATCACACATAAAAGTAAGAACACACGACGTCCACATCACAAGCCTATTTGTTAGGATTACATGTAGCAATGTAGCAAAATATCTTAAGTCAAGATGACAAATTACTTGACAACCTAGTCATTGGTGGTGAAGCTCTTCTTCCTGCCAAATCATTGGCACTTCCTCGGTTGTGCGACCCAGATGCTCACCTCCTTTGATGCGTCTTCCTTCATCATGGAAGGAAGGTCTCCTTTCGAACATACCATCGGTACTCTCATATATTGGTGCCCATCTTCTTTGATGTCATCCTTCCTTATGGAAGGAGTTCTGCTTTCTCTTAAACCATCGCCATTCTGATGTCCATTAAGCGATCCAGATGCTCGTATTATTTCAAGCCGACCAACTTATGTGTGACCTCAGAAGTATGTGATTGCATGTCCATTCAATTATTTACTTCATAAGAGAAATTAGTTAAACTATTTATATAAAAATACCATCCACTAACTTTATTTAACTTGGGATATAACCAGCGGTGTGAGCAGCAGTAGGGGTGATGATGAACTAAGTGGCTAGATCAACTTAAAAGAGGCCATGTTATTACAAAAATTGCTTCGACTGGTTCACTCTTAAGTCGAGAAACTTATTGCGAGATGGTCCAGGTTGTGAAGGAAGTGCCATGTCAAAGTTGTGTATTGACTTATCATTATACCGTGATTGTATATACCCACCTTAAAACTCTGTGCTAAAATATTTTGGGTTCCGACATCTTTTCGGTTCTATTTCATATCTTTCCATATTCATCCACAGGCTCTCGGAATGAAAATAGGGTACCTTTACATAAAGATTGGTGATTTTATGTGATATTCCTCTTTGCTAATGTTAAACTAAGGCCTAGGTGAAAGATAACCTCAAAAAGAGGCCAAGTTACTACACAAGTTCGTTTGTTGCTTCAAAGTATGAGGTTTTAACTCAAAAGTCTAAAATTTCTAATGAAACACCTCTTTCAGGTGAAGGGGTATATAGGGGCATGATGGCGTAAGAAAAATGAAGGAAAACTTGTGGCAGGAAAAGAGAGAGGGACAGATCGGCAGAAAAGAGAGTGTGGGAATGGAAGACACTCGGCAAACACTAACAGAAAAAATGTTGCTAACTGTTTTTTATGGGACATTTGGCAAGGATTATACTTCCGTCAGTTCTCCAATAGACGCGGCACGGAGGGTCACGTGTCCGGTCCAGGAGGTTCATCGAGTGTTTATCGATTTGCCGAGTGACTAAAAAGACAATTGGCAATGTATAACCTATTTGCTGGATGTCTTGGAAAAAACCCTCGACAAACAATTTACTTTGTCGAATGTTTTTTTATGCTGGGTGTTTTTTCCTAGCTCTCGAGCAGCGGAATGTCTGCCTAGTGTCCGTACAAGTGGACTCGACAAACTTCTTGACACTCTCGGGTATATCGTTTATCCCGCCTTTTGTTTTTGTTTCCGCTTGTTTCCTCTCCTCGTGTTCATCCTCTTAGTCAAATCGGAAGTTCGGAACACAACCCATATCACGTTACAAAAGGTGAAAACAACAAATTGCTGATGTAACTGCAAAGCAAGTGGTGCTTCAAAGCTGCTCGTTGCCATGTGGTTTCACATTGGCAGCGGACATACGTGTGTTATGTCCGTTTGCTTTGAGACCTCAAAGAAAACGGGTTGTCCCTCCATTGCCATGAGTCCTCCACACATCAGTGACATGGTTCGAGCGGCACACTCTATCTCTCGTGCCAATTCGAATTTTAATCTGTGTTCATAGTATCGCTCAATTCTAGTGAAAGGTTCGCGCAAATTTCAGAAACCAATTAACGTTTAAAATTACTGGAGATTTGAATTTCTTGGTAACCTTAGAGACGAAGACTCCTTTGATTTATCAACAGGGGTGACATAATCTACAGCGTTTGACTGTGCGAGTAAAACATTCTAACGAGATAACAGAAAGATCTACAGAGCCGGTACCTTGTGGGATTCATGCAATCTCGTCGGCAACATAGTTCATCTTTCAGCATGACGACGCGCATGAAGTGTAATTTGGAGTTTTCCTGGTCCACCTACCCTTTACTTCAAGAGTGTCTTCTCACCTTCCTCCAGGCCGGCCATGGTGTCATACAATGGCTTGTTCATCGTCTCCGGAAGGTAGACGACCAGCAGCCCGCCGATAATCCCCGACACGCCAAATACGGCGAAAGGCACCCGTTCCCCGAGCACCACCACCAGCGGCGCCACTATGGCCCCCATCTGCGACGCCTGCGAGGTGCACCCTAGTGCCACGTTCCGTACCGCCGTGGGGAACAGCTCCGCCGTGTAAATGAACAACAGGTTGTACGTCGCTGCCATCCCGAAAATGCCCACCACGCCGCACACCATCCTCACCACCCTGCGTACATGCCAGCACCAGTTAGAACTTAGAACAAGAGCATGTTATACCTTATGAGTCAATACGACAGCAGCTTGTCGTAATTACCTCATGGCACCGGCGCCCGAGATGAGGCTTCCGACGGTGCAGAAGGCGCCGCTAAGAAGCATGGTGCCAATTGCAAGTGGCTTCCGGCCGAAGCGGTCGAGCAGCAGCGCGGTGAGCAGGTAGGCGGGCATCTCGGCGAGCGAGTTGACGACCACGCTCACGTACAGGTTGGTCTTGAGGTTCACCACGTTGAGGCTCAGCCCGTAGTACACCACCGAGCAAAGCAGGTTGATGAGAACGGACAGCACCAGCCTGACCCGCGTCGTCCTCGACCGGAACACGTCCAGGATAGAGCCTGACGAAGATGGAGCAGACAACTCCTCGACCTTATTCCCGCCGTCGACGTATTCAGCCTCGTCGTCGATCTTCAGCGTGACGCCATCCGGGATGCTCCTGCCGTTGGTGGTCGCGATGTCACGCAGGACGCGCATGGCGTCGTCGGTGCGCCGGCGCACGAGGTACCATCGCGGGGACTCGGAGACGAACGGCAGGACGGCGAGCACGAAGGCGAGGGAGGGGAGCGACGTGACGACGTAGAGGAGGCGCCATGAGGACTGGAACAGCGCGGCGATGCCGGCGAGGGCGGCGATGCCGCCGGAGAAGAAGTAGAAGCTGGACATGCCGGCGGTGCCGCGTCGTGATGGCCCGATGGGCTCCGTGGCGAGGACGAAGCAGCAGAGGCCGACGCTGCCGCAGCTGAAGCCCGTGAGGAGGCGAAGGGCCGCGTAGGCCCAGTAGTTGGGGGCGAGCGCCGTGAGCAGGCCGAAGACGGCGTTGAGGAAACAGGCTATCTGGAGGGCGCCCTTCCGGCCCAGGAATGAGTCTGATAGGTGCCCAAATACGCCCGCGCCTGCCAAAAAAAATGACATGATCAGTCACAACTTCACATACTCTATGAAACATCACCAACAAATCCAAAACAAAATAACTAATTATTTCGGATCATGAACTAAATTTAATTACTCAAGGCTAATCCAACCATCCTAAGTAGCCTAAAAACTAGCGATGAAAACTTGGGCCTCTGCCCTCCGTAGCTTGGATCTTGTGCAAAACTGGATAATGCGTGGCCAATTTCTTGTGCGAGTCCCAGCCCCAAGTTATCCGGACGAGTTGGACGTTTCTAGAGTGGCCGGATACGGACGCCGGCCGACGACAGATGACTTGATCTGACTGGTAGTAGTAGTAGTAACCTAGAAAATTTTGCACCGCTTTGAACGCCCACCTACACATGCTACGCAGGTCAATCTACTCCACATATGTCGCACCACGCCGTCTTCCAGGACCAATCGCTTCCCGAAGGCCCGAAGAAGCATATGCGCGATTGCAGCCACCGTGATCCTAAGCATATACTCAACTTTCAGTATTTTCCTCTAATACTTTGCATGCCACCCAACAAACCATCAACATGATCCAATAACAAATTAAATAACACTGGATGGCAAATTGACATTGACCAGTGCAATGGACGCCAAACATGATGTGGCCGTGTGTATCCTAAATATGTAGAGGTCAGATTTAATGCTTAATACTTTTAACTAATAAAATGTCGTTTATCGGGAAAAAAAGATGCAAACATGGACGGAGTTTAGTTTTATCTTTCGAGCATTTATAGGTAGCTAATTTACAGCCATTTGAAATCTTAATATTTATCGGTGGTTACGTACTTACAGCCATTTCACTTCAGAACCACCAATAACATTTAAATGGATAGCCCTGACAAGAGCATATTTGAAATCTACTAGCTGTTAATGAGGCTTCTGCGGTTCTGTTTATAGAATCTAGACCACAGGCACATGCACGCAGGATCTCAGTCAGCGAGATGCTCTGGATCTGCCAAAAGATCCCAAAGCATATCTGACTGCAGAAACTGACAAAAGGGCTTGAAAACTAAGCAGCAAAACGCGACGCCTACATGAGAGTCAGGCTAATCAAAACGAGGTTTGTATTGTACCTAGTCTGAACATCACCATGATTTAGATCAGATCAATGAAACTGACAGCCATCATTGTTTTTGGCAACCTGAGAAAGCTGACCATGTTTTGCTTCACATATTTAACGATTAATTGATCGGATAGGCGGTAAAACGCAGACACAGACCCGGCAACATGCATGCACTCGATCGAGGCTTGAGTATTAAAATGAGCAAGTAGACAACACTCCTTGATAAGGCTTCTAGCCGGCGGCTGCAGGCATTGCTCGAGATAGAAAATGGTGCCGCGGGAGTCAAACAAGGCTGAAAGTAAGTAAACTACAACTATGAACTATCATACTCAACTGGTAATCGCATCAGTCCAAATTCTGAGCTAGTCGACAGAGTTGAATGCTAGTGCCATGTACGTGTACGGCGCTTGCGGCGATACATGAGACGGCTCTTGAGGAAGCTAGCTGCCGTCGAGAAGGCGAAGTTGTAAGCTGGTTGGTGGTGCCATGCCACGACAAGTCGCGCCCTCAAGAAAGGTCGCCATCGACATGCCTGGGACTGCACCCTAGACATTGGTCCGCCATAATCGCTTGAGAAGAAAACTCAGAAAGGAAAGCCAAAACAGATAATGGCTGAGGAACAGCAACTCCACAGGAAGCAAGGAACATGTAGACCCTCTTTGGATTGCAGGAATTTGAAACATAGGAATAGGAAAACACAGGATTGGGATCCACGTATGGTGAATTCCTATAGGATTTGAGAACACAGAAATCTTCTAAGGCGTGTCTTTGGATAGTGTACTGGAATCAAACACAGAAATTTCTACGATCGATGCCGCTAAATAGCACGGAATATTTCTTCATGGAATTCACGCATAAACAGTACGCCGCCACGGCCGAAAATCAACACGAGTAGGAGAGCAGAGCAGAGCAGATTGATGGCAGCATTAGAGGGAAGGAGCAGAGCAGTGGCGTACGTACCGACCATACACCCGACGAAGAAGATGGACTGCACGAGCCCGACCTTGTACCGCTCGCGCACACCAGCCCCCACTCGGCCACCGTCGACGACGCGCTCCCCTGCGCCCACTCCCACCCGACCGCGGCGCCGGCGCACCGGTCGCCGCACGCCCCGTCCCCCGCGGGGCACACATGTCGGGCTCCCGGTCCGCGAAGATGATCACCATCGTGTGCAGCGCCTCCAGCGCCCACGCCGCCGACACCAGCACGAAGTGCCGCAGCTGCCACCGCCCGAACTCCCCCGCGTGCTCCGCCAGCGCGTCGTCGATGCTCACGCGGCGACACGGCGTCACTCCCTCGCGGGCGCCGCCGAGAAGCGCCTCGGTGGACATGGCTGATTTGTGTGTGTCCGTGAACTGCGGCGAGTCGTGTGCGCTAGCTATTTGTAGCTAGGAGGAGGAGCGAGTGCGAGGCATATATGCATGTCTGCGTCTCGTGGACATGGCTGATTAGGAAGCTACTAGTGATGGCGCGTGATTTTGTGGAAGCCATTTACGGCGTCCTGCTCACCGCCTGCGTACAGCGCTGTCTCGGTTTGGTTCTGGGCTCTCTGTGTCTGTCTGCGTACACCTGTTGCATCGAAAATCAAATTGTGGTCAAACATACCACTTTGGTGTAGTCATCAGGTCGGAAATTGGTTCTATAATGTTTTAGTTGCATCACGTGCCCAATAAGTCATATGCAGCCTTAATTCGTTTTCCCGCCAAGCGTCAAAAGAATTTGAAAGTGTGCACATATAGAATTAGAACAAGGGCGTGTTTTGGTTAGCTCTAAAGGATTGGGCCAGGATCAGGATGCAAATTTTGCTCGTTTGGTTGAATGGGCGCGCCTGCGTTGTTGGATAGCACGAACCTCGAAGTAGTGCTCAGACATGCCCTAGAGGAACGGCCGATTCGGGTTTTTCGTTGAGTCAGACCTTGCGAGCTCTGCGTGTCGTCGTCTGCGTTGATAAGCGCGGAGATGGGACAGTTTTGGCATAACTCCCAACCCCACTCCCCTCACCAAACGGCCACTCCACCGTTCTCACCTCTCGGCCTATCCGTTCCAGGGCCGACGCTCATCCTCCCCCGTCCCACCGCACATACGCCATTCCGGCACCCTGTCCCAACCGCGCTCACGAGAAATGGGTGGAGGTTCTCGTCGTAAGGCCTCCCGGCCGATTTGGCACGGCTGCTCAAAGCACCGTCCCCATTTGTCTCGGCCACCCCGAGCAGCGGCGGCCACATCGGAGGCAGGGCAAGCGGCGGCGACACCATCGGGGAAAGCAGCAGTGGGCAACATCAGCGGCTGCGGCTTCTTCTCGAGGTCGCCAGGCACGGATGGACCGATGTTGCAGCCGACATATTTATCCAATCTGGCGGCACATGCTTTTCTTCGCCCCGGCAGGAGGACGCAACGCCGACATTGGACAATGTAAGTGCCATTAATCCCTTTTTAGGTCATTGGCCGCTAGATTAGTTCTTGATTTAAATTGGGGTTATGGTTTGTGTCCCATTTGGGTTTTCTCGTGTCACCCTTGCCGGCCATTTAGCTTGAACTTGTGCAGGCTCTATGTAGATCTACATGTTCTTGTAGATCTGCAAGGCTTGTTAGGGTTTTGCCATTGTTGCTAGTCCATCTATTGCTTCTGCTAGTCCATGTCTTGCATGTCCATGTCCATGTCTTGCTTGTCCATATCCATGGTTGTTTGTCCATGTCTATGTCCACCTCTTGCCACTGTTGTGATCATCGATGTTCCATGTCTTGCCAATGCGGTGGTCACCGCTCTTCGTTTCATTCATTGACGTCACCCTTTTGACAAGATACCTAAGACAAAATGGGAAATCGTCGGGAGGAGGCACCCACAAACACCTCCTGGCTTGGAGGGCGTGCTCCCGTGCAACCGCTGGCTAGTGATGCCTGTGGTGGCCGATAGGCAAGTGGAGGCAGTCAAGCTGTCGAACCAAACCCAGGGTCGACGGCCGACAATCGGCCACATCCCAGGCCACTGACACCTCACCGTTTCTACGTTCAGCTCGACGACGACTTGTTAAGCTCGTCATGCCAAGATCGTTCCAGGCTTCACTGAAGGAATGGCCGCATATCCAACGGCCTCGTGCATGCCGCTCACGGCTTGCCACTACTGCGATGAGTGGGTGCAGGTGACCACGCACAGCGGCAAGATGGTGCTAGGCCGGAACTGGCCGGATGTGGTGTTGAAGTACGAGCTGGAGGAAGCCGACACCATCGTCTTCAAGCTCACACCCACAGTTTCAAGCTCACCATTTTCAAGAGCACCACCTCAACATCGAAGGGCTACACCTGCCCTTACCATGTCTAACTCCTATGTGGTAAGTTTGGTAGAGTGATGAATTTTTATCAGAGGCATGTGTTGCCCCTGTTAGATGTTAACCCAGGGACATGGATGCCCATGTTAGATGTTGATCTAGGGTTTATGTAAGCCCATAACTTGTTTTATATATTCAGGGTAATTGCACTGTATATATTACCCTGTTGTGTATATGAGTAGTGGTAATGAACCTCCTATCTAGTATTGTAAAACCTATTAGTACTTACTTATCATGTGTGTTTTAAAGTTTTGTTGTGTGATTGAATGTACTCAATGAGTTGCAAAGGGGTAGTATGGTCACCATTTATTGAAGTGGTGACCATATCACAGTCTGCAGCCAGTTAAACGGGCAACCAAACATCGGTTTTGTGGCTCAATTCAGGATGCAGCCAGTTAAGCAGGTCACCAAACACCGAGTATGAAAAAAATGACAAAAGCTAAACCAGGCAACCAAACGGGTTGCGCAACGTGGCTCAGGCTACCTTTCTCCTGGGTCAGGCCTTGGGAGCAACGGATGCAAATGAGCTAAAATCCATGCAACTAACCAAACACGCCCCAAGTCTTAGCTTGTAACGTATTTTGATCAAATTAGATGAATAAGTTACTCACTCCATAAGTGTGGCGCCCCGACCCGACTGTTATACAGTGATACTGTGTCCCCGGTTATCCGATACCACCAGACACACTATCAAAGCATAATAGAGAGATCAAGACTTGTGGAACAACTGGCACATCACAGACTCTACGACACAAAATCAATATAGTTCAACTCTTATAATAGAGAAAGATAGCAAATGACAACCAGAGGTCACAGACCCAACATTACAACAAGCGGAAGCAAATTAGGTTGTTCTGCACAACAAGATCCAAATATATGGCCTAAGAGGCCTACACATAAACATCACAGCGCCAGCTGTTCCGGGATGTCCCAAGCTGCCACCTGGGAACCCCAGACTACTCGTCGACGTCCACAAAGAACCCACCTTCGAGGTCGGTGAAGTCCTCTCCTGAAAACAAGCAAACGACGTTGAGTTCGACGAACTCGCAAGATTAAGAGCTAATATATGCTCCATGATTGGCTTTCAAAGGTTTTATGGCTGTTTTGCATAAAGCTGATTTTATTTATAAACACAACTCCAAGGCATCGACTAATCAGAGTATTTTCAGAGAGGTAAGAAGTAACTCTTTTCTTGTATCACCTTTCTCATCATCAACCATCATCACCACTGTACCTGTTCATCAAAGGCACCTCCCCGAATCACCCTCGAGGAAGCTCACCTTGCAATCGTGAGTGGTACCTCTAGTACCCAGTTTTTAATCATTCCGTTAAAGTTATTCTATGATCTCAGAATCCGTCACCAAGTCGTCCATAACCGCGGACACGGCTTTTCGAAAAGATTTATCCCTGCAGGGGTGTACAATGTGAAAGACGCCAGGTTCCCGAGGGACCTCCCAGCTTCTTATCCATGCGTACCGTCCGGCCCATTGCCTAGCTCTTAGCTCTCTTCCGGGGAAAGCCGGCTGGGTGGGAGCGGCTACGACCTTTACCTCGCTTAAGACTAACCAAGGATCATCAGTGGCGGTAGGACAGCCAGGATCACAACACCCGCCCCACGGCCACTCATTTTCCTAACACCGTAGTCCTCATCTCCGTCTTGGCCACCAACTCAACGCACGCGCAAATGGAAAGCCAAACTAGAGGACCCTCGGCTAGTCCGCCACAAGTTAGTCGGTCGACGAGGTTCCATATGCCCACGCATGGTTGCACGCTCAACTTGGCTCGTAGGCGAGAACTCGCACTTAGGCGGCGAGAACGAGACAACCCACCACATCCCATGTGGCCTCTCATCCCCACCTTTAAGCATTTTACCATCCGTCACCACAATTTCTCCACCATCATCTTCATATCATCACCTGTTTCCACATGAACATCCATCGATGCTAGCATTAACTAAGCATGGCTAAGCATCAACATGCATAGTAAGTATCTCAGGCCAACAATACCAACCTATGGATAATAGGAGGGAAAACAGGTAAATGGCATAGGGAACTTAATGCAACTATAGGATACTCTAATCCAACAAAGTGACATTTGGAACCGCATGCAATATTATAGTGGAGAAAATATTTGCGGAAAATAGGATAAGATATGCTCAGGGGGGATTACGCTTGCCTTGCTCAACGTGCTGGTAGTACGGATCGTCGGGGTATTGTGGAGTAACCCCGGCTGCTTGATCTATCGAGGCATAGCAACGGAAGAACAATCAATCACCACACAACTTTAGCAAATGCAATGCACAAACACATGATGACATGTCAATTTAAATCCCCGAGAGGAGGATGATTCAACTATTCAATTTAAACGGAGTTTGGGTGCTTAGTGGGGACACACCTCGAATACACCGTGGAGTTAAGTAAGGAATCATCTTTACTTGTTGATTAACGTAGTTGAGACCCTAGGATTTAACTTGTAGATGATATGACATGATCATGTGAGAGATGCAATGTTTAGGTGGTTAACATTCTTGCAACAATTATAAAGCAACGGAAAAAGAATTGGTGTTAAAACAAGTTTCAGAGAGCATCCGGTTTGAAATCCGGAATTTTCTGGGATGATTCCGGGTTTTGTACCGGGTCATTCCGGGTTTTATACCGGGTCTGGCACCGGGTTTAATTCCGGGTCATTTCCGGGTATGATCCGGGCAAAGATGGTCGAGTCCAGTACCGTTTTGCTTAACCCGGTATAGATTCCGGACAATTCCGGGTCTGGTACCGGGTGATTCCGGGTTCAGTTCCGGAAATTTCCGGGTTGGACACCGGATTTGTCAACGCGACCAAAACGAAATAGAGCTACGGGGATTCGATGAACTAGGGGGAAAGGGAGGAAATGTAGCGGTGCATTAGGATGGTTAGCTCACCCTGAACTCGTAGGGAGTGCTCGGGAGGACCGGAGATGACCGGAGACGGCCGGAATCGTCCGGGAAAGCTCCGGCGGTGGTTTGCGGAGAACTTGACGGTGAGCTCGATTGAAGGCTTCCCGGCTCGATTCCTTCGGTGGAGAGGTAGAGGACGGCGAGGCGGAGCTAATGGCGGTCTTCGTTTCGCTCGGGGACTCCTCAATCAACGGCGGCGAGCTCGGCCATGGGAGCTAGCTTTTGGAGCTCTATGGGGAGAGAAAAAGGAGAGGAGAGTGAGGATGGAGGGAGTGGGCTGGTTGGGGGTTTTCTCTCCTTTTCTTTAGTGTCCTTTTTTACACAGAGCCCCCTGCTCTTTTGTTTCCAACACGGACTAGTCCTTTTCTCTTTTAATTTTGAAACCAGTCGCACGTTTTGAATTTGTAATTGAACAAGTTGGGCATTTGTTTTTAGATGGTGCCAAAACCATTTGTGTGTTGTTTAGCAAGTTAATATTGGATGCCATGATGCAATGCAACACAAAGGCGAAAATTTTACCCTGGTTTTTAGGTTTCCGAACTTTGGGCTGTTACAACTCTACCCTCCTTACAGGAATCTCGTCCCGAGATTCTAAGGTTGCGGAAAGAAGTCGGGATACTCCTCACGAAGACTAGATTCTCGTTCCCAAGTCGCTTCTTCCTCGGAATGGTGAGACCATTGAATCTTGAGAAACTTGGTAGTCTTGTTCCGGGTCTTTCTTTCAGCTTCATCCAAGACACGGATAGGATGCTCACGATAAGTGAGGTCTTCTTGTAGATCTAGCTCCTCATGATTAACTCCATGGATAGGATCCTTAAAGCACCGGCGGAGTTGGGAGACATGAAACACATCATGTACATTTGGGAATTTGACCGGTAACTCCAGTTGATAAGAAAGTTCCCCGCTTGCCCAGAACGGTGAAAGGACCAACATAGCGAGGTGCCAATTTTCCTTTGATTCCGAAGCGGCGAACGCCACGAAGGGGAGAGACGCGGAGATAAGCTTTATCACCAATTTCATAGTGAATTTCCTGATGATGCTTATCATAGTAGCTCTTCTGCCTAGACTGAGCAATCTTCAGATTCTCTCTTATGATTCGAACCTTCTCCTCAGCTTCATTGATCACATCCGGACCAAAGAGTGCTCTCTCTCCGGTCTCGGACCAATTTAGAGGAGTGCGGCATTTTCTTCCATAGAGAACCTCAAATGGAGCCATGCCCAGACTAGCTTGATAGCTTTGTTGTAAGAGAACTCCGCGAAAGGGAGATACTTTTCCCAACCTTTGCCAAAAGAGATGACACATGCCCTAAGCATGTCTTCCAACACTTGGTTCACCTTTCAGTCTGACCATCAGTTTGGGGATGGAACGCGGTGCTAAAGTTGAGACGGGTTCCCATGGCTTGTTGGAAACTAGTCCAGAACCTGGAGGTGAACAGACTTCCACGATCAGAAATTATCTTCTTGGGAATGCCGTGAAGCACGACAATCCTGGAGGTATAGAGATCCGCCAACCTAGCGGCTGTGACATCAACTCGGACAGGGAGGAAGTGAGCCACTTTTGATAACCGATCAATGATTACCCAGATGGCATCATTTCCCTTGGAGACTTTGGCAGTCCAGTAATGAAATCCATACCAATTTCATCCCATTTCCACTCGGGGATAGCAATAGGGGGAGAGTGCCGGCAGGTCTTTGGTGTTCAGCTTTTACCCGTCGACAGGTGTCGCATTCAGCAACATACCTTGCAATTTCTCGTTTCATCCGGGTCCACCAGAATAGTGGTCGAAGGTCTTGGTACACTTAGTACTACCGGGATGAATAGAGAGAGGGATTCATGAGCTTCTTGGAGGATAAGCTCCCTCAAATTCGGTTCTTTGGCACCACTAGACGGTCACCAAAATAAACAACCCGGATTCATCTTCCAAGAAACATTTCGCCTTGCCACTAGCAATGTTCCTCTTAATATTCAGGATACCCTCATCCAACTTCTGAGCATCCTTAATCTGGTCCACAAGAGTAGATTTGATCTCCAGATTTGCAAGGTAGCCGGAAGGAACAATTTCCAGGTTCAAACGGGCAAACTCCTTATGAAGAGCGGGTTGAGCCTTCTCAATCATCAGATTGTTGCAATAGGACTTCCGACTTAGCGCGTCAGCCACGACGTTTGCTTTGCCGGGTTGATAGTTCACTCACATTGTAGTCCGTGATTAACTCCAACCAACGCCTTTGCCTGAGATTTAAATCCGGCTGGGTGAAGAGGTACTTCAGACTCTTGTGATCGAGAAGATCTCGCAACGGTTACCAAACATATGGTCTCCATTGCTTCAAAGCATAGACCACAGCGGCAAGCTCTAGATCATGAGTTGGGTAGTTGAGCTCATGCGGCTTCAACTGACGAGAAGCATAGGCCACCACATGGCCTTCTTGCATTAGCACACAGCCCAAGCCTTGTAGAGAGGCGTCACAGAAGACGACGAAATCCTTGCTGTGTCCGGCAGGACAAGCACAGGAGCGGATGTGAGCTTGGCTTTCAGGGCTTGGAAGCTCTCTTCAGCTTCGGCAGTCCATTACGAACTTTCTATCCTTCTTGAGAAGGTCAGTCAATGCCTTGGCTATTTTGGAGAAAGCTTCGATGAATCGGCGGTAGTAACCCGCCAATCCGAGAAAGCTACGAATGTCCTTGACTGACATTGGAGTTTTCCAGTCTAGAATAGCTTGAATTTTGTCGGGGATGACTTCCACACCATTGGCAGATATTACATGTCCAAGGAAGACAAGTTTATCCAACCAAAACTCACACTTGGAGAACTTGGCATAGAGACGGTGTTCACGAAGCCGTGTCAGAACCAACCGAAGGTGTTCATCATGCTCTTCGTCGGTTTTAGAATAGATGAGGATGTCATCGATGTAAATGACGACAAACTTATCAAGATAATCCATGAAAATGGAATTCATGAGCCTCATGAAAGTAGCTGGAGCATTTGTGAGACCAAAGGACATGACGGTATACTCATATGAGCCATAGCGAGTAACAAATGCCGTCTTTGGGATATCCTCCTTTCTGATCTTTATTTGATGGTACCCTGACCTCAGATCCATCTTGGAGAATACTCTTGCACCAGCTAACTGATCCAACAGATCATTGATGCGGGAATAGGATACTTGTTCTTGATTGTCACCGCATTCAACGGTCTATAGTCAGAGACAAGACGAGGCACGGTAGAATCCCTCTTCTTGACAAAGAGTACCGGACAACCCCATGGTGAACTGCTAGGCTGGATGAACTCCTTAGCTAACAGCTGATCAATTTGCTCTTTCAACAGAGCCAACTCTTCCACCGGCATACGGTAGGGCTTCTTGGAAATTGGAGCAGTACCGGGAAGCAAGTCTATGACAAACTCCACACTTCGATCAGGAGGCATGCCAGGCAATTCTTCCGGGAACACATCCGGGAAGTCACACACCACGTGTATGTCCTGGATTTCAGGAGGGGACAAGCCTTCCATGAAACATAGGGCGATCTCCGGGGAGAGGGGATTGTCTGATGATGGAGGTCCTGAATATGTAGCCCAAAACTGCACATCGTAACCGGAAGGGTGGGTCACGGTGATGGACTTAGCAGCACAGTCGAGATTAGCATGGTATCTTGCTAACCAGTCCATGCCCAGTATGGCATCAAGGCCCTTCGACCTCAAGGCTATCAACGGGAAAGGGAAGGACAGGGATGCTATGATAATCTGGACCTCAGGAGTAACCCATCGGTTTGCCATTTGGAGCCAGGGTAGAGATCATCAAGGGAGCTCATCTTCTCGAACGGTATTTGGTGATCTTTTGCAAACGCAATCGAGATGAATGAATGCGATGCTCCAGAATCAAACAAAACGGTAGCAAGATGGTTGTTGATTCGAAGCTCACCCATAAGAACGCCGGGATCCTCTTCAGCTTCTTCAGCAGACGTGGTTCAGGCGACCACGCACAATAGGTCCAGCCTTGCCAGTTGGAGTGGCAGGGGCTCGTGCAGGAGTTATAGCGAGAGGTGCCTTCTGGGGGCACTCCCTGGAGTAGTGCCAGCCTGGCCACAGGTGTAGCAAGTGGACTCCAGGTGGAGCAGGTAGCATAGGACGGTACCCACTTCCGCCTATCCCAAGTGTCGAAGTAGTGGGCGCGGAGGAGGTGGCCTATATCCTGCTGCCCTCGGCATGAAGGGAGCACGAGGTACGGCGCTGTAGGGACAAACACCCTGCGCTTCTTGCTCTCAGAACCGAGGAACTCTGGTGTCCCCATGTGCGGGCCTCTTGGAAGCTTCCAGTTCTTTCTTCCTTGCTCAAGAGTGAAAGCCTGGTTGAACAGCTCCTGATAGGTCTGGAACCTGAAGGGCAAACTCATAGCGAGCTGCGGATTCAGACCCTTGCGGAACAGCTCTTGCTTGTCAGCATCATTGGTCACGTCCCTTGGGGCGTAACGAGAGATGGTTGAACTCACGACCATAAGTGCGGAGGTCCATCCGTCCCTGTTGCAATCCAGGAACTCCCTCCTCTTCAAGTCCATGATAGGCTGGGGAATGTACTCAGCACGGAAGGCAGTGCGGAATCAGCCCAGGTGAAGACATGGTTGGCTGGAAACAAAGCCACATGGCTCTCCCACCAACAGCCAGCAGCACCAACCAAGAGATAGGTGGCAAAGTTGACTTGCTCGCCAATGGGACATGCAGCGCGGAGAACTTGCGCTCCAAAGCACGAAGCCAATCATCAGCTTCCAGTGGCTCCTTAGCATCAGCAAAGGTGGGTGGCTGGAACGCAGAAACTCGTGAGAGTGTTGCACTCGTTCCTCCGTGCATTCTGCTGCACCAACTGCTCAAGCAAGCGCTCATTGCGCCCACGGTTCTCCTCAATGGCCATCAAGACTTGAGCCATCGAGGGTGGTGGCGGCAGATCATCCTCATCATCATTGTGGTTACCGCGACCACCACGGCCTCCACGACCTCCTCGAGCCATTCTGGAGATTTGACAATGACACGGTTAGTATCTTTCTCCGAATGGTCGAACAA
Source organism: Poa pratensis (assembly GCA_947311845.1). Taxonomy (NCBI): domain Eukaryota; kingdom Viridiplantae; phylum Streptophyta; class Magnoliopsida; order Poales; family Poaceae; genus Poa; species Poa pratensis. The sequence goes on from CAMZMU010000053.1 coordinate 15,386,781, forward strand.
TAGCATTAGCGTCTACACAAGTACACAGACTAGGGACGATAATACTTTGCGAGAAGGAAAACAACAAGATAGAACTTGGGTCAAAGATCAGCATCATGTGCTACTAGTGAGAGTTAAGAAATCACAACTTAACACACTCTAGTTGGCACAATCCGGGACCTTATGTTCAAGTCCGTGGGTTAAAACCCAAAGAAGGATCAAAGATTTGATTCGGTAGAAACATCTGAGTTGATTTGGGATTGCAACGCAGCGGGAGCAACGTGACACATAACACTAAAGGTCGAACCCACCCCGTTTCTAATTTTGAAGTAACAGAGGAGTAAAACTTTTAAACTCAAATCGAGGTAAGATTGCTCCGAGATTAGAGGGTAACCAGTAAGGAGTAAAAAGAATCCTAAGATGGTTTTCACAACTCATTTTTAGGTTAAAAATATTTTCACAAACACTAGACTCAACATCGACCAGTAGAAGGGTTTCCTACAGGCAGTACTGCTCTGATACCAACTTGTGGCGCCCCGACCCGACTGCTATACAGTGATACTGTGTCCCGGTTATCCGATACCACCAGACACACTATCAAAGCATAATAGAGAGATCAAGACTTGTGGAACAACTGGCACATCACAGACTCTACGACACAAATCATATAGTTCAACTCTTATAATAGAGAAAGATAGCAAATGACAACCAGAGGTCACAGACCCAACATTACAACAAGCGGAAGCAAATTAGGTTGTTCTAAACAACAAGATCCAAATTATGGCCTAAGAGGCCTACAATAAACATCACAGCGCCAGCTGTTCCGGGATGTCCCAAGCTGCCACCTGGGAACCCCAGACTACTCGTCGACGTCCACAAAGAACCCACCTTCGAGGTCGGTGAAGTCCTCCTCTGAAACAAAAGCAAAGACGTTGAGTTCGACGAACTCGCAAGATTAAGAGCTAATATATGCTCGATGATTGGCTTTCAAGGTTTTATGGCTGTTTTGCATAAAGCTGATTTTTTATAAAAACATAACTCAAAGGCATCGACTATCAGAGTATTTTAAAAGAGGTAAGAAGTAACTCTTTTCTTGAATCACCTTTCTCATCCAACCATCATCAACCATGTACCTGTTCATCAAAGGCACCTCCCCGAATCACCCTCGAGGAAGCTCACCTTGCAATCGTGAGTGGTACCTCTAGTACCCAGTTTTTAATCATTCCGTTAAAGTTATTCTATGATCTCAGAATCCGTCACCAAGTCGTCCATAACCGCGGACACGGCTTTTCGAAAAGATTTATCCCTGCAGGGGTGTACAATGTGAAAGACGCCAGGTTCCCGAGGGACCTCCCAGCTTCTTATCCATGCGTACCGTCCGGCCCATTGCCTAGCTCTTAGCTCTCTTCCGGGGAAAGCCGGCTGGGTGGGAGCGGCTACGACCTTTACCTCGCTTAAGACTAACCAAGGATCATCTGGCGGCGGTAGGACAGCCAGGATCACAACACCCCGCCCCACGGCCACTCATTTTCCTAACACCGTAGTCCTCATCTCCGTCTTGGCCACCAACTCAACGCACGCGCAAATGGAAAGCCAAACTAGAGGACCCTCGGCTAGTCCGCCACAAGTTAGTCGGTCGACGAGGTTCCATATGCCCACGCATGGTTGCACGCTCAACTTGGCTCGTAGGCGAGAACTCGCACTTAGGCGGCGAGAACGAGACAACCCACCACATCCCATGTGGCCTCTCATCCCCACCTTTAAGCATTTTACCATCCGTCACCACAATTTCTCCACCATCATCTCATCATCACCTGTTTCCACATGAACATCCATCGTATGCTATGCAATTAACTAAGCATGGCTAAGCATCAACATAGCATAGTAATATCTCAGGCCAACAATACAACCTATGGATAATAGGAGGGAAAACAGGTAAATGGCATGGAACTTAATGCAACTATAGGATACTCTAATCCAACAAAGTGACATTTGGAACCGCATGCAATATTATAGTGGAGAAAATATTTGCGGAAAATAGGATAAGATATGCTCAGAGGGGGATTACGCTTGCCTTGCTCAACGTGCGGGTAGTACGGATCGTCGGGGTATTGTGGAGTAACCCCGGCTGCTTGATCTATCGAGGCATAGCAACGGAAGAACAATCAATCACCACACAACTTTAGCAAATGCAATGCACAAACACATGATGACATGTCAATTTAAATCCCCGAGAGGAGGATGATTCAACTATTCAATTTAAACGGAGTTTGGGTGCTTAGTGGGGACACACCTCGAATACACCGTGGAGTTAAGTAAGGAATCATCTTTACTTGTTGATTAACGTAGTTGAGACCCTAGGATTTAACTTGTAGATGATATGACATGATCATGTGAGAGATGCAATGTTTAGGTGGTTAACATTCTTGCAACAATTATAAAGCAACGGAAAAAGAATTGGTGTTAAAACAAGTTTCAGAGAGCATCCGGTTTGAAATCCGGAATTTTCTGGGATGATTCCGGGTTTTGTACCGGGTCATTCCGGGTTTTATACCGGGTCTGGCACCGGGTTTAATTCCGGGTCATTTCCGGGTATGATCCGGGCAAAGATGGTCGAGTCCAGTACCGTTTTGCTTAACCCGGTATAGATTCCGGACAATTCCGGGTCTGGTACCGGGTGATTCCGGGTTCAGTTCCGGAAATTTCCGGGTTGGACACCGGATTTGTCAACGCGACCAAAACGAAATAGAGCTACGGGGATTCGATGAACTAGGGGGAAAGGGAGGAAATGTAGCGGTGCATTAGGATGGTTAGCTCACCCTGAACTCGTAGGGAGTGCTCGGGAGGACCGGAGATGACGGAGACGGCCGGAATCGTCCGGGAAAGCTCCGGCGGTGGTTTGCGGAGAACTTGACGGTGAGCTCGATTGAAGGCTTCCCGGCTCGATTCCTTCGGTGGAGAGGTAGAGGACGGCGAGGCGGAGCTAATGGCGGTCTTCGTTTCGCTCGGGGACTCCTCAATCAACGGCGGCGAGCTCGGCCATGGGAGCTAGCTTTTGGAGCTCTATGGGGAGAGAAAAAGGAGAGGAGAGTGAGGATGGAGGGAGTGGGCTGGTTGGGGGTTTTCTCTCCTTTTCTTTAGTGTCCTTTTTTACACAGAGCCCCCTGCTCTTTTGTTTCCAACACGGACTAGTCCTTTTCTCTTTTAATTTTGAAACCAGTCGCACGTTTTGAATTTGTAATTGAACAAGTTGGGCATTTGTTTTTAGATGGTGCCAAAACCATTTGTGTGTTGTTTAGCAAGTTAATATTGGATGCCATGATGCAATGCAACACAAAGGCGAAAATTTTACTCTGGTTTTTAGGTTTCCGAACTTTGGGCTGTTACAATAAGTCAAATCGCATGAATTACCATCACTTTTTAGTGCATCTGGGGTCAGGTGGATAGGGGACACATCCTGGGAAGCAAAAAGAGGATCGAAGATGGGTTTGTTTTCCTATTCTCTTTTGTGGAGATGGAAAACATTTACATGGTATCCGCCGACCGTGGGTGCGGGCAACCGACAACAACATGACCCCCCCCCCCCTCCCACACACACACGTTAGAGCACCCCGATACCACTAACCTAGCCAGGCGCATGCATTCACTCACTCAGTACTATGTAGGGCAAATACTCGTTCTCCAGCAGGACAGCTAGTCCATTTGAACTTGCAACTAGAGTTGGCGACGCGAAAGATGGCTAGCAACACGGTGAATGCCGAGTCGACGAAGTCAATTGGTCTATTTGGTCGTGACCGAAGACCAAAATAGTGAAATACTGAGTTTAATACGGTTGTCATTTTTTAAAGACAAAGTTTTTATAGGCAGAGGAGACGAACCCTTTAATCCGGAAACAAAGAACGTTCACGCCTAGTTATACAGAAACAGCCTGATTTCTTTATGCTTGCATTATCCTTATTACTTATTTTAAGTCAATACACCATTGTTATAAAAAAATGATGAACTAGTCTAGAAAATTACATTAACTTGGTTGATGCAGCATAGCTGTCACCTAACTGGCTAAATTAGGTGCTTCTTATACTTACCATTATTTCTCCCTCACCTAATCAACCAAAACTAATCGGTCGGTGGGCTGAGGGGGAATATATTTGAAATGGCTCGGTATGGCATCAGTGGGGCTCTAGTGAGGCGGATACGTTATCAGCGAGGTGGGAGGGGGGGTGGGGTGCGGTGACCCAGCACACCACTGCATATTGTAGTGTACAAGTCGTTGACATACACTCTCACGGAAGGACTAATCCGTAAATATTACATCTCTCAGAGTAGTACAACAGAAAAATTGCGGGTCCACTTTATTACACACTGCTAAAGATTACAAGCCAGAAATGCATAATAACATCGACGTTCTCCTCCGACATGGGAGGAAGGTCTATTATTGTGATGTTGACAGGTGTCAACCAACTAGCGATAGAAAACAACAAACTAAGAACCATCTTGCTCAGCAGCTAAGTAATACTAGTCTAGTCCTGCTCGGTGATGCATGTAAAATGCATACATGAACTTTACATTTTATTACATGTTATTCCATGTTATTTGCATCATATAAGGGTTATATTCATGATTTATATTGAGTTTTGGGGATAATTAACAACTTCCCCATTTTTCTGGAATTAACCCTGCGCTGTCAGAAAAAACCCCCTTTTTCTATATTTTGATGTTTCAGGGACCCAAACGACGTCCAAATGACCTGAAACTTTACGGGGATCACTTTTTTTGGAAGGAACGAAACGTAGGCGCAAAGGAATCGAAGAAACGGAGACCAGAAGGCCGAAAGGGGTGGGCCCACGTGGCCAGATTCCCTGACCGCGTAGGGTCCCCCATCCTAGCCCTCGGGCCTCGCTGCCGTCGATCTTTCTTCCCGAAAGTTTGTCTTGACCTAAAAACGACTATATATAGACCCCCCAGGGCTTTCGCGAAAGGGAGCGCCGCCGAAACACAGAAACCACGAAACAGAGATCTGGAGCTGAAGATTGGAGGGGGAAAACTCGGCGGGGCGCTGCCGGTGTGGTCTCCTTCCCCTCCAACAACATCTCCACCGACACCATGATGAAGAGGGAGTAGTCCACCCCTGTACTATGGGTTTGTGGAAGTAAACTTATGTATCTCTCCTCTCTATGAGCTTCACTAATTAGAGCATCTCTAGCAGAACCCGCAAAACTGGTCAACCTCCAAGTTTACAGTTTTTGTTGAAAAAACGTCCCGAATAGAACCCGCAAAACTGGTCCAAACCGCAAAACTTTTGCAGGCGCCCGTGAAATCCTAGCCCAGACCTGCAAACATGAAGATTTGGAGGCAATTTGAGGGTGCGTTTGAGGGTGCCTGGAAACTGGTCAACGCTCGTGAGATGGAATCCCCACCGTGCGTTCCTCATCCTACCGCCGCCGTTCACCGGCCGGAGTTCGCCGGCAACGCCCGAGGGCTTCGGATGGGGCTTCGTAGACGCCGGCCGCCGGCCGCCGGCTTCATCCGCTCCCAAAGCTAGCTGTACGAGGCTACCTACTAGTACGAGCTGCCGGCCGCCGGCCGCATGAGCTCCCGAAGCTAGCTCACAGATCGAGCTCCCGAAGCAAGCTCACAGTACGAGCTGCCGGCCGCCGGCCGCATGAGCTAGCTACTAGTACGAGCTACCTAGCTAGCTCACAGATCAATCCCCGCATGAGGTAGCTACTAGTACGAGCTACCGGCCGCCGGCCGCGGCCGCATGAGCTAGCTACTAGTACAAGCTACCGGACCTAGCTAGCTGCACAGATCGATGGCTCAAACGGGGTGAAGCTGCACAGATCAATGGCTGAACGGGGTGAGGAAGAAGAAGAAGAAGGAATATTCTACAGCATTTCTGTTTTGCGGTTCTTTGCGGGTTCTGCTCCGCCGCGCCGCGTTTCGAGCCAAAAAACGCGAGTTGCGCGACCTGCAAAACTGTTTTGTGGGTTCGCGTTTTGCGGGTTCTGCTAGAGATGCTCTTAGTACCGTATGAGCTGCTGAACATGATTGCGGTCATCTATGTAATTCCTTTGTGGTGGATCTTTATTATGAGTTAATACATGTTTGAGATTGCAATGGTTTTGTTTCAGTCATGAAAGTAGATGCATATTATGTACCCCGTTCTTATTTACTTGTCATGATCAAGCATGTTTATGAGAGCATGTGAGGGGAACGTGTGCATTAGTTGGAGTAACGGGGGAGAAAGTTCTGCGATCCACTTGGGTTTTCTACCTTACTTTGTTGCCTCATTAGGGATACAAAAAAAATACCATGCTACCGGAGAGTGGATGTGACCTTGGCCACTACCTCCATGACTATCTAGCATGTTCTTATTTTAACTTCATGTCATTGAACTTATTGCTATGCTCTGATTTATCTTAATTACTAAGGTGTTATGATTTAGTTCGCATCTTGGTGGAGCATAAGAGAGAGAACAACTTATACTTGAGATCTCTATGTTAGGACGTGATGCCCATATTATTAATAACTTGTCAAACAATGTCTTGCCATCTTTCATGTTAATTTTAGTGTTTCATTGTCTACCACGTTATCAAGAGAGAGTGCATTTGTGAAACCATGAACCCCGGTACATTTTTAATCATAAGAAACACCTTTCCAACACTCATCACTTTTGTTTGCTGCCATTATTAAATCCAAAAATACAAAAACACTTTTACACTTGCATTCATCATAAAAAACCCAAAAATATCATTTTCATTACTACCACCATCCTTGCATATTTATTTACCATCATTGCATATTTACTTATTGTTTGCATTGCATATTATTTTATTATCATTCTCACCCTTGTGCTTGACAACCACTTGGTGAGGTTGAGGGCACAAAACAATTTATTTTGTTGCAGGTTCTCAAGAGAAGGATAAGGAGATAACACCTGAAATACTGGTTCCCCGAGAGTTCGATATTAAACCCTCGAGTCACCCCTCGTGGGGAAAACTGTCTTCCACTACTACATACACTCTGCACTTGGAGTCTCAACCTAACCCATTTACTTTTCAACGCAGGTACCACGCGAAGGGGCTAGCAACTGTTTTCTGGCGCCGTTGTGGGGTAACTACGTGAAGGGCCATCAAGACGTTTCTGGCGCCGTTGCCGGGGAACCATAGCTGAAAGGTTTATCCAAGGATCACTCACATCAAGTCAACTTCATCACCAACTTGTGTAACAATCTAAGCTCGGGGAAGTTGCACTACGTGAGCATCATCTTATCCATCTTTACCTACAATTATTTTATTTTGTTTTGTTCTTGTCTTGCATATCATCTTTATATTTCGGTTTGCATATTTATATTCATTTTACATTTTTGTGTTGCATTTGTTATTTCAAGTTGCATTAGTGTCATTTTACTTTCAGTTTTGCATAAAAAATTAAAAACACATAAAAACTTGCAATCACGAGTCTTGAAAACAAAAAGAAAGTGAGTCTTCCTTTAAGTTCCATTTCTAGTTTTAAACAACAACCTGGAGAAACATTAAAAGATGCCTAGGTTAGAATTAATCGATGCACTATGAAGATCCTACGCCTTGTGAAGATGAAAAGCTAGATCTTTACTTTTATTATGGAATAGATCCTTGGTATCAAAATGCTTTAGATGGGGCTACAGGTGGAAGTTTTGTCCTGTCAACACCATCCTGTGCGGCCATGACACTTAGAAGGATTTTTGGTAACTTTGTTGGTAGAAAGAAAAGGTAGAGGATACCACAGTAGCACTTGCTTTGTCTAAAGATAAATTCGAAGCTGGTTTAGAGAAACTACCAAATAAAGAGGATTTTGAACAACTAGCATCTCTAAAAATTATTATCCTAAGATAAATGATGAATTAGTTAATGTCATGCATAAACTAAGATTATGTGAGAAAAAAAATTCTTGAAAAAAATATTAGTCTCAACAGTATTGAGGAAAAGTTGGTTTATGTTAGTGATTTATTAAGGAAAAAACCCATCATTTAAACATGTGAAGGAAATTCCTATTAAGAAACAAGTTTGGATTAAAAAAGAGAGAAAGTTGAGGAAGTTAAAATGCTTAGTGAAGTTAAGGAACCATTTGTTGATTTAGAGAAGTGTAGCTTGCATGAATTAATTTCTATCTTACAAAAAATTGCAAGTGATCCTTCTGTTAATATTAACCAGGCTGGTTTTGGTTCCTATATTGCTAATAATGTCTTAAAGAAAAGATTGCTAGGTACAATCAAGAAGCTATGATACCACTAAGCTTGGGATATATGGATCCCCAAGGTACTAGTAACCATTGGAAAAGAGACACACCATGCCATTTTAGATCTAGGATCTAGTGTCTCTATATTATCTAAAGAATATATGAAGTCCTTGAACTTAAAAATATTGAGAAATGCACTATTGAACTTGCACTTGCTGATGATTCCATTAGACATTCTCTAGGAAAAGTAAGTGAT